>PIJE02001527.1:61337-93626 GCA_002895965.2 Coryphaenoides rupestris | reverse complement strand
TGAACTGCAATGCAAATCGGTCCGTTCAAGGAAACGGGGGGGGGGGGGTATTTTAAAACCAGCACACACACCAGTATATCTTAGTCACCACACATCATTAAATAGAGTTTAGCCAAGATCCCATTGAGTTAAAAGTTTGTTATTGCATACCAATACATACATACCTCTGACGAAACCTTCAGTTATTATTTGAGGAAACTATGTGTGTGTGTCAGTGTGTGTGTGTGTGTGTGTGTGTGTGCTATGTGTGTGTGGTGCGGTGAGTGTGTATCAGTGGCTGGTTTATGCAGCCTCAGCTGGACCCGGCTGATTAGTCTGGGGGCTGAGTGAGGCTGCACACCTGTGGTGCGTTGGGTAATCAGTGCACCACAGGTTAAATCCCTGCCATCAACCACCTGCCCACACACACACACACACACAAACACACAGACACACAGACGAGAGAGAGAGAGAGAGAGAGAGAGAGAGAGAGAGAGAGAGAGAGAGAGAGAGAGAGAGAGAGAGCAGTGCCATATAGCATGCTAGCTGCGTACCACCTGCTCTGTCCACAAACAACTGCATCTCTAAAATAAACCACTTCCCTGTCGTCTACCGGCGACTCTGTGTCGGGGGAGCTCAGGAAAAATCCACTTTTTATGCCGTGTGTGTTTGTGGCAAGAGCTACTGCCACACTGATAATGTACAAATTTAGCAACACGGATGTCAATCGCAAGTCATGTATAACCATGGATGATTTGGCACCATCATTAGGACGATCTATATTGTATGCGGGTTGTGTGTGTGATTTTTCTCATGTATATTTTATAGTTGTTTTTTTAATCTGAATGTCAAATAAGACTTTAATGGTGGGATGTAGAGACAGAGTTTGTCCTTCTCAAAGTCAGGTTCACTTTCAGAGCAAACATACTGTAAGTCTCATCGTATCATAAAAAAAAAATAATTGTTGAAGGGGATTCCTTGATGTTAAAAGCTTTCAATGTTTTTTATGAAGTGCAGACTGGCTTTTTTATTTGACTTTCATTCAATACTTTCATGCATCCACGATTGATCTCCTTTTAAGCTCTTTCGCTTCATATCTGTGTCTGTGAACTCTTGAAGGTAACCGGTCGAACCCGCCGTGCGACTTGAGACCTAATTACGGAGCGATGCCGCAATGGAACGCAATGCTCGCAGAATTCAGACATACGTGAATCTCGCCGATAAAGTTTACCACTGTGTGTGTGTGGTTGTGTGTGTGTGGTTGTGTGTGTGTGTGTGTGTGTGGGTGTGTGTGTGCGGAGAGGGAGGCTCTTCGGTGAAAAGAGGTGCTCCGCGCAATCGACGATGACAGCTACACCACAGAGATAACAGCGAGTCTCGTCTGACATTGCGTTTGATTAGTTGCCTCCTCTGTCTCCGCTGTCTCCCACTTCCACTCCTACTGGCGACCGTCTTCCTATACTCTCGCCCCCCCCCCCCCCCAACACATCGTGCTCCTTTTTTCCTTGTTCTTCTCTGTTTACGGTCTAGCGGTCTCTCCTCCATGTTGTCTACCTCTGCTTCTATCCCGCGAGATCTGTGGTTCCCGCATCATTGTGTCCCGACCTACATAACCCCGCGGACTGGTCCTCCATTTTACATTAAGCCGCATGGTTGGTACAATTGTTGGTATGAATAGAGAGGAGAGGGTCGCGGAGAGGGTGGCACGCACGCACACACACACACATGCGCACGCACGCACACACACATGCACGCGCACACACACACACACACATACACACACACACACACACACACACATACACACACAGTCATCGCAAACACACACACACACACAAAGTCATCACACACACACACACACACAGTCCTCAAACACACACACACACACACAGTCCTCAAACACACACACACACACACACAGTCCTCAAACACACACACACACACACACACACACAAACACAGCCATCACACAAACATACACAAACACGCACACACACACACAAACACAGTCATCACACAAACACACACAAACACGCGCGCACACACACACACACACGGCAGAAATACATCAACCACTAGCGCTGGAATGGTGCTGGTCTCTGACATAAAGGCCCCCAGCAATGACATTAGTGGGGCAGCCAGACTATTAGAGGCGGAGAAATATGGCCGTCCGATGCCTCACCGTGTGTGTGTACGTGTGTGTGTGTTGTTGCCACCGTGTGACGGATGTGATGTGTGTGTGTGTGGCGGTGGGGGGGGGGGGAGCTGTAGAATGCGGCTACAAGAGGGACGAGAATAAAGGATAACTTTGGCGACGTTCAACCTCATCTCTTTCTATCCGCGCGAAGAGATTTGTGCGGAAAAAACGCCTGCAGTGGTCGTGACGATGCCATCGCTCTGTGTGTGTCTCTGGGGGTCGCGGCGCCGCTCGGCTCAGTTCGGCGCAGCGCAGATGCTAAATCTAAGCCCGACTCTGTCGTTCGACCGAGTTAATGATTGAGTTGGTAGGGGGTAAGATGGTGGCTAAGATGATCGTAGCGGGGAGATTTACATTTGCATTTACATTTGGCAGACGCTTTTATCCAAAGCGACTTACAAAGAGTACATTTGTTGAAGGAGACGGCAATATATCGCTGTGGTACATAAAGATAGGAATAGAGCAATCATAATTGCAAGGCTAATAGAACAAGTTTCATCATTGCCTGCATAATAGCTGGCATAACATGGAGGGAAAGAAAACATTGTTAATTTGTACACGCAAACTTCCCCTTTAAGTGAGTGTAGAGTTAAAGGGATGGAACTCTGCTGTCTCCGGGACGTGTAGCTGAGTCTAACAGGATGGAAGATGAATGTGTGTGCGTGTGTGTGTGTATATGTGTGTGTGTGTGCTTGCATACACTATATCGCAGTTGCATTACTGCTCAGTTTGCACACTCCAATCCATACATAATGTTGGCCTATCAACAGAGCGCCACGTTAAAGGTGATGATTTGCGTGTGTGTGTGTGTGTGTGTGTGTGTGTGTGTGTGTGTATGTGTGTGTGTCCCGGCGTGTGCACAAGGGATGCATAATGTATGTAATTTTAGGATGCGTGCGTCGGTCGTATAACGGCGTCCGTTAGTCAAATGTGCGGTGCTTATTCAGGGGCAACGGCGGACCCCCGGCTGACCTGTTGGCGCTCCTCTGACTGTAAGTGTTTCAAAACAACAACAACAATAACACACACACACACACACACACACACACACACACACACAAACACACAAACACTCGTGTTGGAGTTGGTGTTGGTTTTGAAAATACATCAGAGATGGATGGATGGATGGATAGATTCATGGAGGGATGTGGATGGACAGATAGGCAGACAGACAGATAGATATACAGACAGACAGGTGGATAGATGGATAGATGGATAGATAGATAGATAGATAGATAGGATAGTCTCCCCTACTCCCAACTTCATAAATAAATCATACACACACACACACACACACCACACACACTCTCCACCTTAAAAGGTGACTTACTTCCTGTGCATTGTGGGTGCACTGCCTGCTCAATAATAGAACATACTGTAGGAGCCCCGGTATTAAAAGACCTGCCACGCTGGTACTGGTTTGCACAGGGCCTCTTTACTGTGAATAATGCATCGCGCTGGCACAGACCGTAACATTGACCAGCCTCCCATTGACGAGGCTGTAGCCCAAGGTAATGTTAAATAGGCTCTGATACATTTTTAACATACGCATCCACCGCCATTTCAGTTCTGCACGTCAAACTATTGAACTGGAGATTAATCAAAGTGGGCTGAGTTCGTAGTAGTAGTAGTAGTACTGTCGTAGTAGTAGTACTGTAGTAGGAGAGGGATTACTTCTCTAGCACACTAAAAAGCCGATAAAAATCACGGAATTTCACAATTCTGTCAGAGCGCTCTGCAGTTTCCCATTTGAAAGAGGCTCAGATGTTCCCGACGGGAGATCCTATGGATTATGTGTCATGTCAGGTTGCTGTGATGAAGACACTGAATTCCAAGGATGGAATTGTCTTCGCTTGGTAAGTTGGAGGGGGGGCTAACGGGCCACAGCTTTGGCTGCTAACCGCACGCATCGGATATTCCGCTGTTGGAAACTATAGCATTTTTACCTCCCTGAACTCAGTAGGCTACAAGAGCTGTGATCTGTGTGAACTCTGACCTCACCAGGGCCCCCCCCCCCGCCCACTGCACACACTTATATTTCTCATTCCTGCTGGTCTTTACTGTAAATATTGTATATATTCAGATTATTATCCCTGCAATACATTATCTGTACTATTATTTTGCACATTTCCGCTGAGCATCGCCACTTTTGATTTCACTGTATGTGTATGTGACGAAAAAGGTTCTTGAATCTTGAATCTTGAATCAATCAATAGCGTCTAAACGTGCGTTAACGGGGAAGGGATAGGCCATGTTGTCAGCCGTGGACGAAAGTAAACCAGAACTATGTGAGCAGAGCTAATTGGGAGAGGGACTAAGGCCCTACGGAATTGCATGGGCGTGTTTATATTTCTATTTTTCCATGAAGCTCATCCAAAACAGAGCCTTTTCACAGCGGTGTCACGGAGGACAAACACAGGTCACTCAGAACACAAATGATGGCTTCTGCTCCAGCATTCTGCTCCTGTCCTGGTAGCCTACATAAAGGGGCGGAGCCACAATCAGTGTCATGAGTGACACCTATAATTAAAAAATAATAAAATAATAATCATGATAATAATCCATACAGGGGTACAACATTTTGTTCTGTCAATCCTATACTTTAAACTCATTGCAACGTCCCTCTGCGGGAGATGCAATTTCCCTTTTCGACACCAGCAGCACCAGCACCACCAGCAGCACCACCACCACCACCACTATCATCAGCACCACCAGCACCACCACCAGCAGCACCAGCAGCCGTGTACCCTCCGCTCCTGCACCGCCTGTTTCCTCCACCCAGAGAGAGAGAGCATCTCGTCGGAGGAGGAGGAGGAGGAGGAAGAAGAAGCTGCGCGGTGGGAGGCAAAGTTTTGGCACCGGCTGGGATCGGAGTGTGTGAACGAAACGATAACCATCCCCGGTGTGGTGTGGTGTGATCCGTCAGCGGTTGTCCTCCACCACCACCAACAACAAACAAACAAACAACAACAACAACAACAAACAACAACAAGACAAGCAAGCCAACGACAGCAAGACGACCTACACCTCGGTAACCAAATAAATATGCAGCAGCAGCAGCGGCGGCAGCAGCAGCAGCAGCACGGAGACGGCTTCTCCACGCAACAGAGATCGTCGGCTTTTTGAGGGATCCGACAACAACAACAACAACAACAACATCATCAACAACTACTGGACGAGGTGGATGTGTGTGTGTGTGAGAGAGAGCCGCTGATCTCCCCGCCGCCACACAGCAGCAGCAGCAGCACCGGAGGAGGAGGAGGAGGAGGAGGAAGAGGAGGTCGGACTCGGAGGCACGGCGAGAGAGAGATGCAGCCCGCGGCCAGCAGCAAGCTCCTGACTCTGGTTCTCCTCGTCTTTATGGGCACAGAACTCACCCAAGTAAGAGTGGTCAACGCCATTTTCTAGTTAAAATGTCTTATTAAAGCCGTCGCCGTCATGAATTAGCGGGGCGGCGTGGAGATTAGCCCGGTTTTAAGGCGGCGGGTGGGTGGTGGTGGTGGTGGTGGTGATGGTGGTGGTGGTGCTGGGATGACATCTATCTATACGGTGGGAATGCATTGTACTTCATTGCACTTGTATTTCATTCAGTCACTCACTCACCCGACATCAGATATCGAACGACTCAATTGCATTCTCGTCAAGTGTGTGTGTGTGTCATCTAAATGCTGCTCACCCCCACGTCCCCTATAATAATAATAATAATAATAATCATCATCATGTAATCTCATATCATATATAATAGCTTTCTGTTTGCATCTGACATGATGCTGGCTGGTCGCTGGGTTTGAGTAGTTACTTGTTACTTGTGACTTGAAGGACTGCATATTTATGGTGGCTTATAATATGATGAGATCAATATGTCCCTGATTTATTGACATTCAAACATGTGCCCTGTTGCTCCTCATGGCACACCAGCACCACCACCAGCAGCACCAGCAGCAGTTGATAATAAACCAGCAAATCCTTTTCAAATGACTGAATTATTGTCATCAACTATTTGCCTTATAGGAGCTTGTTGCTTTTGACAGACTGATTCCAGCCTGACAGACTGATTGTCTCCTCTACATCTACACTAATGCATTTGTGAATAATTGCATTGACTTGATGCACTTTTATCACATCTGGGTCAGCGTCTCCTATAGTGTGTCCAGTGTGTTGACAGTAAAGCTCTGGGTATGAAGGAGGCACCGACAGGGCAAGGAATGCAGCCGGCGTGCTAACTTGGCAGACATCCTCATTGTCCTCATAATTAATATCTACTCTAATTAGCATCTACTCCAGTATTTTGCAACTTCATTAGCATAGCATTACACCTCACCGTTCGAGGAACAAATGAGCTTTGCAGTATTTTTTAATTGGCACACTTTGGGAATCAAGTTGTTTTATACACACACACAAACACACACACACACACACCCCCACCCCCCCCTTCCGCCACTTCCACACACACACGTGTACACACACACACACACGCGCACACACACACACACACGTGCGTGCACACACACGTTAAGGGCACATCATTAGCACAGCCAACAGCATTGCTACCGCACTGTTGTGTTCACCTCAGACACACAACGTCCATATTGGTGTTGTGAGCGAGTTCAGCTGACAAACTAGAGCTGCCACACTGCCCAGGACAGACTGGAGGGCTTTGATTCACCACGGAGAGCATAGAGCCATAAAGTCTAGAATGGAACAAACCGTTGAGGGGCCGCAAGGGGTCTACATAAAAGCTGCATCCAGAATGATTGAAAGGGGTTGTTTGGTTTGATTAAATTATTCAACATGTTTCAATTCCCGTTCCGGCGTCAGCAAAACAAAAGCAGTTAATCACTAGTAGGCCTACATGTTACGGTATAAGACATTTTAGAAGTCACGGCGTCGAAGCCAGCCAAGCTAACTTCAGTCTTTCTACCTATTGCCTCATTTTCCGTACCGCCCCCACCCCACCTCCCCAAAAAAAAGGAAAAAGAAGCTGTCAGCTGTCTTATTTCTGTCTCTATAGCAACACATCATACAGGCGGTGGAAGGTGACAAATAAAGGCCTATATCTCGAGCTTGTGAATAGAAGTTGTGAGTTGTGTTTGAAACGTTAATATCAGGGGGGGGGGGGTAGCAGTCATTGTGGCCTGTAGAGATTCAGTACAGTGTTCACAAGCGTTACGTGAACCCTCTCAAATTAACCTCATAATTCACTTTTTAAGGGGGTACTCTTTTAAAAGACTTGGACTCTATTCCTCTTATTAAATTGCCCCAATATGTCAGATATGTGTTGAAATATGGGTTTAGTGCCACATGGTTGCATATATATATATATATATATATATATATATACCAAGTTGCATTTGCCATAAATCTTGATAAATGTTTGGCCAAAGATTGTATTTGTTTTGCCTGGCCTGTCAGGTAAATTCAAGTGGTACGGATAGCGAACACAAACTATAAACACACACACACACACGCATAAGATAACTCAATATTCGCCTCTTTCTTGGCAAGGAAATGGTCAAATTTATCACGGTTTAAAATGTGTTTGGCCCGCTTGGCAAACAGGAAGCAGACCATCGCTGTGGAGACAC
This sequence comes from Coryphaenoides rupestris, assembly GCA_002895965.2. Taxonomy (NCBI): domain Eukaryota; kingdom Metazoa; phylum Chordata; class Actinopteri; order Gadiformes; family Macrouridae; genus Coryphaenoides; species Coryphaenoides rupestris. Next base: position 85,865 of record PIJE02001527.1, on the reverse strand, counting down.
AGGGCAACGCCCTGTGATTGTTGTTGTTGATTGACGCCCTGTAATTGTTGTTGTTGTGCTGAGCTGTTTGTCGGTGGTGTTACGCTAGCTGGGTGAGCTGCTGTATTACCGAATGGCCTAATTTTTGCCCCTTCTTTCTAAAGCAAGTAACAAGAGAGGTTATGCATGAATTTTACAAACTCACCAAGAAATCACTTAATCAAAAGATATATGATAGGTCAATAAATCAGCAAAAATGGAGGTGCATGCATGCCACAGTTTACATTACGGTTACATTCACATTTAGCGTATTTAGCAGCCGATTTTGTCCAATGCGACTTACAACTAGTCGGCCTACGTTTGTCCAAAGAGATTGAAACAACAAGATATCGCTGACGGTACAGTAAGATTTGAATAGAACAAGTTTCAAGCAGTTCATACTTGCTAGGTTAACCCCAGATCGCTAGGATAAGATAATACACAATGCTAGTGTCCACAGCCTACCTCTCGGCACCAGCTCACCACTCTACATCACTTTGGATAGAAGCATCTTCTGATTGGCATGAACATAAATATCAATGAATAGTTAAATGGTTACCTACACACCAATATACAGTACATATACAGCACGCATGCATGCACACACACACACAATTCAAGTTCTATCTGTCTATTATTGCTATTGTGTTACTACAAGGTGTGTTAGCAAAAAAGCTACTTACAGTGCATTCAGAAACATGCCATTAAGGTGCAGGTTAGGGGTTAGACAGTGAATTGAGATGCATGGCATTAAGGTGCATGTTAGGGGTTAGATGGTGAATTCAGATACATGGCATTAAGGTGCAGGCTAGGGGTTAGATAGGGCATTCAGATGCATGGCATTACGGTGCAGGTTAGGGGTTAGATAGTGCATTCAGATGCATGGCATTACGGTGCAGGTTAGGGGTTAGACAGTGAATTCAGATACATGGCATAAGGTGCAGATTAGGTGTTCGACAGTGAATTCAGATACATGGCATAATGTGCAGATTAGGTGTTCGACAGTGAGACAGAGTCAAAATAGCAGAAATATGCCGTATGGCATGTAACAGCAGAAATATGCATAAGATAAGATAATCAAAAGCATATGTATGCAGAGTATTTAAATATAGCATAGCATCCATATGTATCCAGTACTAGTAGTGTATACTAGTGGACCACCATGCAGTTGACCAGCTGGCCAGCTTTGCCTGGAGCTCCCTGTTAGCTTCAGAGCACATGTGTCATGTGCACATCCACCACATCATATTCAGATGACCCACCAACTCCTTAATGCTACATATACAGACTCAGACCCACCTCCACGCTTTATACAGACTCAGACCCACCTCCTCGCTATATATACAGACTCAGACCCACCTCCACGCTTTATACAGACTCAGACCCACCTCCTCGCTATATATACAGACTCAGACCCACCTCCACGCTTTATACAGACTCAGACCCACCTCCACGCTATATATACAGACTCAGACCCACCTCATCCACGCTATATATACAGACTCAGACCCCTCCACCGCCTCCACCACCCCCCTATATAGACTCAGACCCACCTCATCCACGCTATATATACAGACTCAGACCCTCCTCCACACTATATAGACTCAGACCCACCTCCTCCACGCTATATATACAGACTCAGACCCACCTCCACGCTTTATATACAGACTCAGACCCACCTCCTCCACACTATATAGACTCAGACCCACCTCCTCCATGCTATATACAGACTCAGACCCACCTCCACGCTATATATAGACTCAGACCCACCTCCTCCACACTATATAGACTCAGACCCACCTCCTCCATGCTATATACAGACTCAGACCCACCTCCACGCTTTATATAGACTCAGACCCACCTCCACACTACATATAGACTCAGACCCACCTCCTCCACGCTATATACAGACTCAGACCCCCACCTCCACACTTACATATAGACTCAGACCCCTCCTCCACACTATATAGACTCAGACCCACCTCCTCCACGCTATATATACAGACTCAGACCCACCTCCTCCATGCTATATATACAGACTCAGACCCACCTCCACGCTATATATAGACTCAGACCCACCTCCTCCATGCTATATACAGACTCAGACCCACCTCCTCCATGCTATATACAGACTCAGACCCACCTCCACGCTTTATATAGACTCAGACCCACCTCCACACTACATATAGACTCAGACCCACCTCCTCCACACTATATAGACTCAGACCCACCTCCTCAATGCTATATATACAGACTCAGACTCACCTCCTCCACGCTATATACAGACTCAGACACACTTTCTCTATGCTATATATACAGACTCAGACTCACCTCCTATACGCCATATATACAGACTCAGACCCACCTCCTTAATGCTATACACAGACTCAGACAGACCTCCTCCGATACGCTATATACAGACTCAGACACGATACTCATTAGCTGGTATCGTAAAAATGTATAATAATCATAGACCGCTGGGCAATTGCTGTGAGAATTGGATTTTTAAATCACAAGTTTCAAGTATTTTTATTGTCACTTCACAATTTACACGTGAGTATAAGCAGTGAGTGAAAAACTTTTGTACATTTTGAACTTTTCACATGGTGTACATAGATAGTACGCAGACGTACATAGATGATTATAGACGATCATGTCCCATGACCACTCTGTGTGTGAGCGGTCACGCTTGCGTGTCAATCAAGACGTCCTCCTACTGACAAGCAGGTGGTTCTTGACACATGCTGTGGCAGTGTGTGTCCCAGACTTTCCATGTAATATGGAGGGGGCTGGCTCTGCGTGACTACGAACTGTCTTAGACCACACACACACATATCGGCTATCAGACAGGCCAGCTCCTCTACCCTACAAACCCCGGGGGAGTTATGACAGCCCGGTGTGGAGGAAGACTCCGACATCCCGACCACCTCCATACCCACCATATACCAGAGCGCCCACCAAGTCACGACGATGAACTACTGTAGAGCTAAATATGGCACTGGAGTATATGCAAACACACACACACACGCGCGCACACACACACACATATAAATGCACGCCCACATGCAGGTTTAGTATTCCCAAATTCCTCGTCCTCAATTTGGAGGACGTCTATATAGGCCACCACGATATACTGAATAAACATTTAAATGGGTCTTAGCAATGCATCATGGTTCGTTTTTTTTTTATTTTTACTGGTGAGCGTGGTCGTTTGCTGGCATGATGGGATATTTTTAGCGCTGCGTGGAACATTTTTATTTGAGAAGTCGGACACTAAATGCCAAGATGGCTGACACCAGAAATAATAAACTTATTAGAAAACACTGAGACATTCTTTTATGAAGCACATTTTGCTTACCCCCTCGTCTTGTCCCCCCGTATGTTTTGCTGAGAATATTAAAGCTGAATATGAAAATGTTGGCATGTTGGCAGACCATTAGGTCTGAAGATGTATAATGTTGGTTGAAACTTCAATTCCCATACAACTTGGCAAAACTGTGTCAGCACGTGTTGTGTACGTGGGTGAGTAACAAGTGTGCAATTGTGCGTTTTCGATCGGCCTGTCCTTTCGGTGATGAGAATAGATTTTAATTTGCACATCCTCTATCCTGTATGAAGGGAGATGTCTCGTGATTGAGTAACAGGCCCCCAATCTTTTGTGTACTACTCCTGTGTTGTACACGTATTGCGGTTGTTTGGTCTCACAGTCAATGCAAAATTGCAAAAAAAATTGTTTGTTAAAAAGTGGTTAAATGTGCGGCAATACCGGGCGCGGCTACACGGTGGCGCTAGAGTCACACTTATAATGTTCTTATGCTCAGACTCCACGGACGCAGAGCACCATCCCATACACACACACACACACAAGACATTAAAACCCTTTTAATCCGGGTTTTTTTTTAATTCATCTCACGATATTTCTCTATAGTGACACTGCATCTATGCACTGGCTGTAGATCACGGCGATAAATGCTTATTAAACGAAGGTCTGCTCTTCTTGGCCACTATACATCCTATAAGGGACTACAAAAAGGATTGCCCATTTGCAGCCATCTGATTTAAAATGTGTGCATTATTGGCGCCAAGTTCGGACAAGGTTATCCACGGGGGGCAGCCGAGGATGGACTTAATAAATAAGACTTTCGACATCGATATCTATAGAGATCTATACGCTACGGGACCCCCGTGACCAAACGATTCATGAATCACAGCCCCCCCGGCGTCGTCCAGCCATTGATGAACTAACCATCCATGCTGATGATGCGGGATGCGGGAGGAGGTGTAGTAGTAGTAGTAGTAGTAATAGTGCGGCAGAGGAGGAGGAGGAGGAGGAGGAGTAGAAGGAGAAGGAGAAGGAGGAGGAGGACCACCACCAAAACCTCAAACCAGAGAGGGGGGGGGGCTGACATCACTGCGTCTGGATATTATTATACATCCGTACGCGGTGGTTCCTCCTCCCTTTTTTCGGCGTCACTTAATCGTCAAGCGCAGGAGGAGGCGGACCAGGAGGCGGCAACCAGACAGTACTAGTAAAGGGGGAGAGAGCCCAGAAGAAAGCCAGTACCAGTCAGTCAGTCCAGTACCAGTCAGTGTCAGTCGTGTGTGTGTGCGTGTGTGTGTGTGTGACAGACGGAGATACGAGAGCTCAGGAGCCCGCGTCTCTCCGCAAAACACACACTCCGACTCCCGACTTCCTATCCTGCACCTGCACCTGCACCTCCAGCGGGCTTCACCGTTTCGGACGTACCGGCTACACCCCAACCCCCACACCCCCGTACCTACCTGTCCGGAGAAGAAGATGTCGAAGAAAAGGTTGCCCGGAGCGGATTCCCGGGTTAAAAGAACGGCTTTTCAAGCCACCGCCACCACCAGCACCACCACCGCCGCCGCCACCATGAACGACCTCTCTGGTTTTTCGCCGGAATGAAGTGTTCTTGATAAAAAAAAATCTTGACTAAAAGAAAGAAAGAAAGAAAGAAAAAAAGAAAAAAAAGAGTGAAGGCAAGAGAGTGAAGGCTTTTCGCGATGTCGGTGCCTCTGCTGAAGATCGGCGTCGTGCTGAGCACCATGGCGATGATCACCAACTGGATGTCGCAGACGCTGCCGTCGCTGGTGGGGCTCAACACCACCCGGCTGACGGCGGCGCAGGGCGGCGGCGGCGGAGCGGGAGGAGGAGGATACCCGGACCGGAGCACGGGAGTAAGTGCGACAAGTTTGCGCGGACTCGCCTCCCATCGCATCAACACCATCATCATCATCATCATCATCATCTCCATCTCCATCTCCTCCTCTTCTCCTCCATTGACTTGACTTGGCTTGACTTGGTTTGACTTGACTTGACTTGACTTGACTTGACTTGGGGGGGGGAGAAGAAACGTGTTTTTTTTTCCCGGGCTTTGATTGATAACGTTGCTCGCGACCAGACCCCCCCGTGGTCTCGCGAGAGGTGGAGGGAGGGCGGGAGGGCGGGAAGGGAAACGAGGCGACGGGATACTCGACGCTGCACCTGAAACGCATCCTCCTCCCTCCTCCTCTCCTATACCTCCCATTGATAAAATGGTCCACCTCGACGAACACAAAGACATTGAAATAAATATATATATATATATGTGTGTGTGGGTTTTTTTGTTTTGTTTTAGCGCAGTCTTCGTCACCTGCTACACCCCTCTTTTGTCTTTACCCACAGAGACCTAGCCTCAGAGCGTAAAGAATATAATTACGAATATTAGTATTCATATTATAGTAAAACATTGGGGGGTGGTGGGGGGGAATGTGTCTACTGGTGTCTATGGAACCTGTTGCGATATGATTGCATGCAAATGTACGATGTAACGTAATGTCGTAATTTTCTTTATCCATGATCCTTCAGATGCACTTTTTTTTCCGGGCCAGTGGAGGGCTGGCATTCATGAGCAACACGCTGATGAATTTGATTCCCACTGAATTGATTCCCACTGACTTGAGCGAGCATCATTTGCCATACTTGTTTGGACCGCGTGGACAGGTGCTTGACACGGGTGATTTCCGGTGTGTGTGTGTGTGTGTGTGTGTGTTGGAAGAAGTCATCATCCACACGTCCACACGATGAATGAAACAACCCACACCGCACCGCATCGACAGCTCCTGTGATCTGCCGATGTGAGGCGTCGCGCTGATGCGAATTGTTTCCGATCTTTACGAAGCTATTTCTTGTGTGTGCAGGGTTCCAAACTGTCCACATACATCGAGTGGGCCCAATTGAAATGGAAACAAATGAGCTTCTTAAACCGTTTGGCAGTTTGGCGCTACACGGAGCGTGGGAGGTGCGCCGCTGGGGAGGGAGAGGCGTGTCCTAATAATAATCTTTGTGTGCTTATGTTCCAACTCACGTGAGAAACCGTTTTAATCCACCGAGGCCCCCAATGGCTTTTATAACGGCACGGCCCCTTGCATCACTGGGACTCGCAAAAAAACACCGAACACAAGATTATTTTAGTCCTTTTCGTTTTTTTTTTTTTTTTTTTAGGTGTTGTTGACTGACCTATTTCCGTCTGTTCTCTCACTCCCCCACCCTCGTCCATATTACATTACACCTTGCCCTCCACTGTCACCGCCCCCCACCTCCCCGCCCCCCCCTCCTCTGGTCAGGTGTTGCCGGCGAACCCAGAGGACTCATGGCAGGTGTACAGCTCGGCGCAGGACAGCGAGGGCAGGTGTGTGTGCACCGTGGTGGCACCGCAGCAGAGCATGTGCTCACGGGACGCCCGCACCAAGCAGCTCAGGCAACTCCTGGAGAAGGTGAGTGAGTGGAGTGGTGCTGTGGTCGTCGTCAGTCGTCGCCACGCGGGGCCTCGCTGCTTGGTGGTGAATGGGGAACATGCACACGCGCACACGCACACACACACACACACACGTACAAGCATGTGTGTGTGTGCAAGTGCTCATGCAGAAACACACACATTTACTGTTCACATGCACACACCACACACCACCACACTGCACACACACACTACACACACGTTACAAGCATGTGTGTGTGCAAGTGGTCCAAGTGACCAACAGAAACACACACACATTTGCATGCATGCAAAATACACATCATACACACACACACACACACACACACACACACAACACACACACACACACACTCTCACAGGCACGCACACACATGAACAAGCATGTATGTGTGCAAGTGCTCATAACAACAGAAAAACACACACACACATACAGTCAGACAGACAGTCAGTCTCATGCTAACCTCTTGTTGTTGTTAGCGCTTAATAACATCTCTGCCCCCAGAGCTAAAAATAGCGCCTGGGGTTCTAATGAGCTCCCAGGACAGCCTGGGTGGAGCATCACGGGACAACAGCGCCGCGACGCTCCACCCACTCCACACCCACTCGGCGGCGTGGACGTTTTGGATGCGTTTCCAGCGTACACTATACCACTATAGCTGGTAATAGGGGCGGCAGTAGCTCAGGAGGTATAAGAGCGGTTGTCTGGCAACTGGAAGGTTGCTGGTTCGATCCCCGGGCTCCTCCCCCTCCTAGCCAAGTGTCGAGGTGTCCCTGAGCAAGACGCCACCTAACCCTACCCGCTCCTGACGTGTTGGTTGTTACCTTGCATGGTTGGCACCACCATCGGTGTGTGTGTGTATGAATGGGTAAATGTGAGGCAATACTGTGAGAGTATATTTCCACGCAGAGTGCTCCAGGCCTCCAAAGGTGCAGGGGTTCTGTGATGAAATACTCCAGTAGTTTTTAGTTTTTTTTGTTGTTGTTGTGTGTTTGAAGTTCAGCTCGCTGTTTGACCGCAGCAGCAGCAGCAGCAGCAGCAGCTCGTCAGATACTACGTGAAGTGCTGATGATGTAAGGCCGCGCAGAATGTCCCTTGTCAGCCTCTGTCCGTCTGGGGGCCCGCCTGTCCTCTGGAACTGGAGTATCGGATTTCCATCACGCGACAGTTTTTCTTTGCTTTGCTTTTTAAACGCATCAAAATGTGTGTGTGAGTGTTGAACGCTGTGTGAGTCTTGACGTCTCTTTCGATCCCAGACCCAGATATGAATCCAATAATGTAATTAAGCCCGGCGCTATCGCGTTACACGTGAAGCTCGGTACACACACACAGCAAAGACGAGCTGTGGTTTTTAAGAGGGAAAATCCATATGAAACAAATATTTGCATTTAAAATTAGATCATTTGGAAACAATATCAAGTGGAAGCATCTGGCAGATGATACCTCTCTCTCCTGCACTGTCAGACAGTCCGTGTAGTGTAAATGGATTTCATCTATATCGCGCTTTACACATTCTCACATGCCTCATGATTCACCCATTCATACCCCGACGGCGGTGCCAACCATGCAAGGTAACAACCAACACGTCAGGAGCAGTTAGGGTTAGGTGGCGTCTTGCTCAGGGAGGGGGAGGAGCCCGGGGATCGAACCAGCGACCTTCCTGTTGCCAGACAACCGCTCTTATACCTCCTGAGCTACTGCCGCCCCTCTAGTAGTGTAGCCATAGTGCAGTGTTTTGCAGTGCAGTGCAGTGCAGTGTCCGCGTACACCTGCACAAATGTGACCTCCACTGGTCTCCACTGGGACCCCTAATAAACAGGCACGAGTCAGAACGTATGGCAGGGTCACTCGATTAGCAAGTTCAGTCAACCGAAACCCGGAATAGCGACACGTCTCAAGTCAAGTCAGATTTATTTGTAGAGCCCTTAACCTTAACAGTTACAGTCTCAAAGGGCATATAAGTCTCCAGTATCTACATGTGTTTCAGGCACCAAGCTGGAGTTGTTTGTTTCACGGTGGTTTTGTGGTTTTGTCGATTAGCGTTGGATGCTCCCAGTAGCAACGACGATACAAACCACACATAGCAGAAGGTGGAAGATACCCAATTGCCTAAAAACGGATCACCCGTGACCTAATTCCTGGAAATGTACCATCTTCTGTCTGTCCACCTGCGTAGGTCCAGAACATGACCCAGTCCATCCAGGTGCTGGACCAGCGGACCCAGAGGGATCTGCAGTACGTGGAGAAGATGGAGGTCCAGTTGCGGGGTCTTGAGACCAAGTTCAGACAGGTGGAGGAGAACCACAAGCAGAACATCGCCAAGCAATACAAGGTACGCAGACCGAGGAACCCTCCCATGTTCCGTCATAGGTTTATGTCGCCTCATTGCATCACCCATCCACCATGGTTACGTCATAAGGTATTAATTATGTCGTCTTAGTCATGAAATCATCATACAGTTGTGGAATCATGACTGTATGACTCTGAAAGAAACTGCAGACTTAAACATTAAATAATGAATATTCTTTATTGCACTCATTTCATCTGAAGTTCAAACCAATTGAACATGGTCTTGCAGACCAAAAGATATTATCTAGCCTTTTAACGTTACATGAATACAAACTGAAGTAGTCATCTGACAACATAAAAACATTGAAGGATAACAGAAGTTGCCTGTTATATATCGCTGTGTGTATTACTGTACAGTAATGTAGTCTTTTACTCACTGATTAAATGCACAGCCTATAAAACAGGACTATTTGGTTTTCATTTAATTCCATAGTCAGTTAAGACTCATGTAAGAATCACGATTCTTATCTTCTATGATTCTGAATCGATTCACAACTTATCGTAAAAAGTATATATATATATTTTATCCTTTAGATACAGAAAGATTCACACACACACACACACACAGTTAATCCACAGTAAATCTTGCATGGTAGAAAGTGTTCATTCATTCATACCAATAATTCCAAACTCCATCTGCACTTTCTTTTCTGCCGTGTCGGCATTTTCCCCCGGCGTCCTATCGGAATACATTACACACTCAATTCACATGTTCATGCATGACGGCCCATAATACCATAATACCAGCATATCAGCATATCCGCCAACCCATCAAATTGTGTGCACTAAGTGTCTCTACACAATGCGTGTGTCTGCCTGTGTGTGTGTGTGTGTGTGCGCGTGTGTGTGCGTATATATGTGTGCGTGTGCGAGCATGTGTGTGCTAGACAGGTTAGCAAGATGATAGCCCCTGCCAACAGTGTGTCGTTTTCTTGCTTGCAGGGCTAACTTTAAGACATGTAAAGAGAGAGCCACAGGGAAGAGGAGGCAGGTCTGAACCAGGTTCCCCCTGAACCGGGGCCACACAGTACTGAGAAAGATTGGGGCGTCAAAACCGATTAATTTACCTTTTTAGCGTCATTTAAGACTAAGAAACCTCCCCTCTCCCCTCCCCTGCCCTCCCCCCTCAAAGCCAATCCACCACTGATCTCTTCCTGCATGTAACAGTTGTCAAACTTTCACATTTAAAAGCTTTTTTCGAACGTAAATCCATTATTATTATTATTATTATTATTATTATTATTATTAATAAAGTAAGTATCAGTAACTGCTGCTTTTTCTTTTCTTTTATATTTTTTTACTTTGGCTTTTGTCTATGCATCTTTGGTTACTAAACAAATCTATACATTACATAACAAAAAAGATCGATCGTAGACGTTAAAAAAAATTCCGCAAACACTTTGTTGTGTGTGACATGTACAAAGCATGTGATCCTTAATACGATGTTGCATTTTAAACTATGATTACCAATAAAGAGCTTTCCCAATTGTTGTTGGTGTGCTGAGGGCTTGCTTTTTAAACTGGCTGGTCACAACACCTGGGGGGGGGGGGTCGGGGCGGGGCTTGGGGGCATGGGGGGCATGGGGGGGGGGGCGGAGCCTATCCGACGGGGGCGAAGAGTGCTCGTGCGGCTGCTCAGACGCACCTTACACCGGCAACCAAACGCGCTGTTCCGTGTGTACGTACGCGCTCTGAAAACACACACACACACACACACAGACACTCACAGGTAAACAAACACAAACAAGCAAACAAACAAGCAAACAAACAGACAGGTGTGTTCACGCTAGGACAGTGGCAGGTTAGCGCAGAGTAGTCAGGGCCAGACAGGTGTTTATTTCTTTTCCCATTTTTTCCTCTTCATTTGATTTAAAAAAAAAAACGTTCTTCTGATGTCGGGAAACGTGACACTGATCCGTCGCATATTCTAATCCTTCCAGGCGATAAAAGCGAAAATGGAGGAGCTTAGACCCTTGATACCAGTGTTGGAGGAGTACAAGGCCGATGCCAAATTGGTATTGCAGTTTAAGGCGGAGATCCAGAATGTGACGTCAGTGCTAAGCGAGCTGCAGGAGGAGATGGGGGCCTATGACTACGAGGAGCTGCACAACAGAGTGTCTAATCTTGAGGAGAGACTCCGAGCATGCATGCAAAAATTAGGTAGGCAAAGAAAAAAAAAAAAATGCACACACACACACACACACACCCACATGTATACACACACACACACACACACACACACACACACACACACACACACACACACACACGTACAGACACGTGCGTAGGTCATGGCTGAGAGGCTGAGACATTCACACGGCAGAAGAGGAAGTCTTTAATATTTAATGTGGGTGGCTCAGGGATAGCTTAAGTACATTTACGTTTACATTCAGGGGCAATCGGCAGACACTTGAGTCCAAAGCGACGTACAATAAGTACATTTGTCTGAAGAGAGTGAAACTACAATATATCGCTGAAGGTACAGTAAGATTTGAAAGTTATAAGCACTCATAATTGCTAGGTTGACACCTTGCTGATAAACGGCAAAGATCGCTAGGATAAGACGCCACACAATGCTATATAAGTACTATTTTAAGTGCCAAGATGTACAAACACACGGGGAAATCTTTAAGATATTCTGTAATGTGGTGGCTCAGGAAATACACATTTGATAGCTTGGATAGCCTGAACAAATACTGTACAGTATATCAAGTGCTTTTGCACAGGTCTGTATCGAGTATTGATGATTCTCTCCAACAATCGTGAAAACGTCTTGTATTGACAGAACTACAGAGTTAATGATTGAAGGACGCAGGCCATTAATGAGTCGGTGTGTGTTCCTTGCATAAAGGATAGCTACCGATGCACTGGTCTGAAGCCAGAAGCTTATACTAGTATGACAGCAGGCTACTGATACTGGTAGAGGGTGCTTCACCCATGCAGATACACACGCATTGATCCACGTCATGTAAGTGGAAGACTTCAGTCTTCTCGTGATTGGCAATACATCAATCCTTTCCTACGTTGTTTATCAATGCTTGTCATCCGCCATGAAGTGTCATGGCCTCTCATGAATATTTAATTTAATCACAGGGTTCTGTACAATGTTGTGTCAAAGATAATATGAAATGTACAACAATGATGGACAATGAAGGCACTGAGAAGCGTCCACACGCCAATACCAGCGACATATTAACTGGTTATGTTTATTATGAATGGCACAGTGTCGTGCAAAGCAATGCAAGCTCATGAACACACACACACACACACACACGTCACACAGACACACACACACACACACACACACACACACACACACACACACACTTGTTCTAGCTCATTACATCTCGGGGCGAGTGTTAACATCGAATGAATGCGTGAAGTAATTGAATTGCGTATAATAACAAAATGAAAGATCTATCAATTACGTTGAGCAGAGCCAACCAGCGTGTCTAATCCATCAGCGATGAAATGCCCTTCGGTGAAGATCAGAAACACTCCGCAAATTCCCAGTAGGACATCATCAGACACCAGTTCGTCAGACTGGAATCAGAATGCATCATGGGATTTGTAGTGTTTTGGTGATACTCCCACCATATTTCGACGACTCAAGAGGGATAAATCGTAGTTCCTCGAATAAAATCCTACCTATTAACTTTAATATATCGTAACCTATAGGCTAATGAAAACTTAGTTTTTTTGCCACGTCTCGCATGAGAACAATGCAACGATGCAAACAATGCATCCGCATAACTGACAAATCATTTCACGACTAATTACAAAACAATGAAAAACAAACAAATTATCACCAACACACTGCTTCCAAAATGGCGGCAGTCATTGCAATGTGACGTCACGATTGTACGGGCCTGATTGTCCCATTTTAAACCTTTTATCAATTTATCTATACATGCTATTCTACTCACTATTCCCTACTACTATTCCCCCAACTGTACTTTTCCATGCCGTGGGGATGGGAGCAATCAAACGCCGCGGCCCGGGACGGGAGCAATCAAACGCCGCGGCGATCGATGGCGTAGCAGCCGTGCCGTTAAGTGCTGCACTCCACTGTTCCAAAAAGGCGCAGATATGCAACTGCAACTAGATACCACCAGCACCACCAGCACCACCCTTCCTGCCCCATCACCACCACCACCACCACCACCAGCACCACCACCACCACGGCCGCACACGCTCTGCTTGTCATCACATTAGCCGCTGGTCCAGAGTGTTACAAATCAATCCTCCTACTGCCGCCTCCCCTCTCCTCCCTTCCCCTCTCCTCTCAGCTGAGGATGGATAGCTCAAGGGATGACGGGAGAGGATGAGAGTGAAAGAGGAGAGAGGAGTGGAGAAGAGGATGAGAGAAAGGAGGAGAGAGCCGCAGGGGGAGGGGAGAGGAGAGAAAGGAGGATAGAGAGAGAGAGAAGAAGGAGGAGGAGAGAAGAGGAGGAGAGAGCAGCAGGAGTAAGAAAGAGTAGTGGAGGAGAGGAGAGGAGAGAGAGAGAGGAGGAGGAGAGAGAGAGAGAGAGAGGAGGAGGAGGAGGAGGAGGGGAGAGGAGAGAAAGGAGCCGGAGGAGGAGTGGAGAGAGAAGTAGGAAAGGAGAAAAGGATAACAGGAGGAGGGAGAGGAGGAGGAGGAGGAGAGGGGAGTGGATGGGAGAGAAGTGGAGGAAGAGAGAGGAGCGCAGGAAGGGAGAGGAGAGAGAAGTAGGAGAGGAGAGGAGAGGAGAGTTCTGAGATCATCAGCTGAGGTGAGATGAAGGAGAGGTCCCTCCCGCCAGGAGAGAGAGACATAGAGAGAGAGACATAGAGAGAGAGAGACATAGAGAGAGAGACAGAGAGAGAGAGAGAGAGAGAGAGAGAGAGAGAGAGAGAGCGAGAGAGAGAGAGACATAGAGAGAGAGAGAGACATAGAGCGAGAGAGAGAGAGACATAGAGAGAGAGAGAGAGGTCGCTCCTCGCATTCGCATGCGGCTCCATTATTCAGGAGGAGGAGGAGGAGGAGTTGAGGAAGAGTAGCGGGAGAGTTTCCCAGAGAAGAAGACGTCTTAGAGAGGGAGGTGGGGGGGGGTGGGCTGGATTTATGCAGGCGATCGGGGGACAAAAGATAGAGACGAGGACGAGGGGGGAGGTTGGGGGGTGGGGTGGATGACTGACGTGGTTGTTCGAGGATTCTGAGGTAAGGTGATGGAGGGGCCGATGTGAAAAAGGGGAGAATGGAGGGAGGGTGATAGATACGCAGTCTCGCCTCCCTCCACCCTCCACCCTCCACCCTGCGCTGGCTCTTGGAGAGAGGGCCTGGTGGGGCATTCATCATCAAAGGAGGGTGGAGGAGGGTGGAGGTGGAGGAGGAGGAGGTGGGGGTGGGTGGTGCAAATCGGCTTTCTGGACAATGATCAAATGAATGAGCGAGGCGAGGGGGAGCAAGGGTGTCTGGGGAGATAGCGGTCGCGGGCGGGGGAGTGCACGCACACGCGCACACACACACACACGTGCACACACACACATGTGCACACACACGTGCACACACACACGCGTGCACACACGTGCACACGCACACACACACATGTGCACACATGCACACGCACACACAGCTCCGCACTTTGTGCTGTGCTGCCGTTTTTTGGTTTTTTTTTCTCGTTTCTATAGTTACGGTGTGAACTTGAGACGGTGAACAACGTCATCACCGTGGTACACACACACACACGCACATTTGTAAACGCTCATCCCGTCAACCACCGCATACAACACACACACACACACACACACCATAACACACACACACACACACACACACACTCTAGCCGACTACTATCCCCATTAAGCCAGTTCATCTCCATCATCCACACTCTTCACTCTTAGCGCCCAATCCACCCGAGACCAGAGCTAATGGTCTGTTGTTTTCCCGGCACTCCCCCCCTCCCCCCTCCCGCCTCCCACCTCCCCCTCCTCCCCTCCTCCCCCCTTTTCATCATTTTTTTTTCTTTTTCATTTGATTCTTCACTTCTTTTTTCTTTCTCCGTCCCCCAACTGTGGTTGAGTTTGTATATATATATATATATAATATATATATATATTAATTTATTTTTCACTGGGCATTATTTAGGCCAAAAGGGGATTATTAGGACACCGCTAGACTCCGCCCCCGTCCCCATTGCATATGCATCACCCTCCCATGTCGTAGCGACCGCCTCGCAACCTCAAGAGAAGTGATGCAACGCAAAGCTGACGCTCCCCCGAGACTCCGCCCACCACTCTCCCCCCGTGACTCCACCCCCCACCGCCTGACTCTCGACACGGTGGTTCATCTAAAGATAGACCCTCAATTAGTGTGTGTGAGTGTGTGTGTGTCTATGGGGGGGGGGGGGGGGTGGGTTGAGTAAACAACAACAAAAGAGAAATAACATCAATAGCCGACGCCGCACCGCAGGCCGGGCTGACGTATAATCCAGCGGTGACGTAAAGGCCACCAGGGGATAGTAAAACTCGGGTCGCGTGACACCATGTTTGTCTCCTTCCAGCTGCCGCCCGGGGATAAAGCAGCACACACACACACAACAGACACACACACACACACACGCGCGTCTGTGTGTGTGTGTGTGTGTGTGTGTGTAATGCGACTAGCGCCGGGCGACATATGGCGTCGCGGGGCGATGTCCCACATTTTACACGCGTACTCAAGTCGAACGCAAAAAAACCGATGCGCTTTTTGTGTGTTTTCGGCGACGTTTCTGCGGTAAACGTAACCCGAGCGAAGCCGTCGACGACAACGTAACCGTAACTACAAAGTACAAACGACAGATTAGCAAATTAGCCGTGTACCATATCTATCTGAACACATACAGTACGTATCAAATGCTTTCACACAGCTCCCTGAGAAACTATTGGTAATTCCCAAAACAATCGTGAAATCATCTTGTATTTATAGTATCACAAGAGTTAAGATTTCTTGATTGCCATGTATTACAAGTACAATGGAATGCTTACTCCCCATTCGCTCCTGCAGTATTCTCCTAAACAAATCCTAAACAACTCTAGACAATTAGTAATAGCACCTAATAGTACCAGAGTTAATGTTCTTTAAGCAGGTGTGAGGTTAGGAATCTTGCATAAGGAGAGCTGCAGATAGATTCTCTCTGTGTCTCCGTCTCTCGCACACTCTGTCACTGTTTAACACATGGTATAGAATACACTATGGGTGAGGTCATGAAATACACTGTCCTTACCTGACAGATTTACATTTGACATTTCAAGGACTCCTATTATGCCACCAGGTGTGAGCGTCATTAGCCATTTCAAAAACCGGTGTCATCTCAAGTGGGAGTGTCCGCCCAGATGTACGGTGGATAGATCAGCCTACCCAGTTCCTACAGTCCCACTGGGTAGGCTGGTAGGCTGATCCGTCCCAGCGTACCTCTCTAGGTGGACACTCCCACTTGTGATGTCAAAAACCGGAGAAGACTGTTTCGAATGGCTAATCGCGCTCACACCTGGTGGTATAAATGATGTCTCCTTTAAGGCATTTGTCGACGTACAATTAGTACATTTGTCGAAGGAGAGTACCACAACAATATATCGCTGGCGGTGCAGTGAGATCTGAAAAGAAGACGCTTCAACAAGCGCTCATGTTTGCTGGTAAACAGCAAGGTAGTCATGGCACCAACACCACCATCACAAGGTGACTCTGAGTGTCTTTTCCCAACACCCCACGGACCCCCCCGTCCACATGTGCCTGTTTCCATTGCAGCGTGCGGCAAGCTGACCGGCATCAGCGAGCCCATCACGATCAAGACGTCGGGCTCCCGGTTCGGTTCCTGGATGACCGACCCCTTGGCCCCCGAGGGAGACACCAGGGTACGTATATCCGACTTTTTTTCCCGAACTTTCCTCCTCTTTGAGTGCTGGTTGGTGTTTACCGCCGCTGCGCTCTGACGTCGTTTCCTCTGCTAATGCCTTGATTTAAATTCTGCGAGGATGTATTATGGGAATATTTGTTTTGTTCGCATTATGCTAATTAATCAAATCTAATTTGTGTTTGGAAGACAAATATATTAGGCGAAAACACGCATGAATAATTACTCTCTCATAAAACTTGGATGTGTTTACACAGTGGTGTGAGCGTGTGCAGTGGTTTCCTAAAAAGCGGTTAGTGGTAATGTCTTCATTGTGGTGATGACTCGACGACACGAACACGGGAGAAGAATAATGAGAAGAATAATAGGAGTCCATTATGAGACCGGGTGCTAGGCAGGGTTCCCAAGGGTCCTTGAAAGCCTTGAAAGTTTGTGAATTTGAAGGGGCCTTGAAAAATCAACATGCGCCATGTTGGGTCCTTAAATTTGAGGGACTTGGGGCCTGGGAAGTCCTTGGAAATCCCTGAATTTGATGTTTTAGAAGGTGTGGGAACCCTGACTAGAGGTAATGGGACAGGGAGTGTGGGAGGGAGGAAGGTAAGAAGGGAGAGAGGGAGGGAGACAGGGAAGGAAGAAAGAAGAAAGGAAAAAGGAAATGAGTAAGGCTGGAAGGAAATAAGGAAGGAAGGAAGGAAGGGGTGAGGGCAGGATTCATGGAAGTCAAATAAGTGAGTAGGTAGTATTGAACATTCAATGGCGGTCCAGGAAAGAGGAGCCTGAGGGAGGGAGGGAGGAGGGAGGAGGGAAGGAGGGAGGAGGGGGGAGGGAGGCATATTGGAAGGAGCAGACAGGTGCACCTCCTGCGTCTCCCGGACCCCTTGGGAGACGCACTACCTTTTATCTCAACCATTTTTAAGGCAATCAGCACACAAGGAGGTGTGTGCATGTGTGTGTGCATGTATGTGCATGAGAGTGTGTGTGTGTGCGTGCGTGTGTGAGAGAGTGTGTGTATATGTACTATAAGTGCATGAGAGTGTGTGTGTGTGTGTGTGTGTGTGAGAGTGTGTGCATATGTACTATAAGTGCATGAGAGTGTTTGTGTGTGTGCATGTGTATGTGTGTGCGCATGAGAGTGTCTATGTGTGTGTGTGTGTATGGGATATCCCCCGCCCCCCGCCCCCCCCCACCCCAGGTCAGGTGTTACAGCGCTGGGGGGAGATCATGGCTCTTCTCATCTCGTCTGTCTGGGATGACGACGAGTAGCTAGTAGTAGCTATCATGCCAGAGCTATCAGCGCCCCGCGAGTGAGCGTTGGTATTCACAGGCTGTCGGATCTCTCCCGCTCCGATGTGTTCCTGCAGGGCGTCACGTTTTTTTCCGACTTAATTAGGCGGCGGCGGCGGCGGCGGCGCTGCGCGTTGATTTGTGTGCGAGGAGTTAATTTCACACGTCGCATGGTTATGCTTAATCGGCGTTCATGCTCCACATTTTAAAATGTGGCGGCTATGGCTTTCGGTCTTTTGGGGCGGGAAATGATGAAGTTTGTATGTCTTGCGGCGCTTCACTCCACTGTGTGCGTGGCGAACATGCTGATTCGATATGAAAATGTGTGATTTATTCATTTTTTTATCATCCTCCTCGTCATCATCCTCATCCCCTTCCTCCTCCTCATCACAACCACCACCACCTCCACTTCCCCCCTTTTTTTCTCTAGGTGTGGTACATGGACGGCTACCACAACAACCGCTTTGTGCGCGAGTACAGGTCCATGCACGACTTCATGGCGTCGGACAACTTCACGTCGCACCGGCTGCCCCACCCGTGGTCGGGCACGGGCCAGGTGGTGTACAACGGCTCCATCTACTTCAACAAGTTCCAGAGCCACGTCATCATCAAGTTCGACTTCCGCACCTCCTCCATCAGCAAGTCCCGGCAGCTGGACTACGCCGGCTTCAGCAACTCGTACCACTACGCGTGGGGCGGCCACTCCGACATCGACCTGATGGCGGACGAGGGCGGCCTGTGGGCGGTCTACGCCACCAACCAGAACGCCGGCAACATCGTGGTGAGCAAGCTGCACCCGGGCACCCTGCAGATCCTCAAGAGCTGGACCACCAACCACCCGAAGCGCAGCGCCGGCGAGTCCTTCATGATCTGCGGCACGCTGTACGTCACCAACGGCTACTCGGGCGGCACCAAGGTGTACTACGCGTACTCCACCAACTCGTCCACGTACGAGTACATCGACATCGCCTTCCAGAACAAGTACTCGCACATCTCCATGCTGGACTACAACCCGCGGGACCGCGCGCTCTACGCCTGGAACAACGGCCACCAGGTGCTGTACAACGTCACGCTGTTCCACGTCATCCGCTCCGAGGAACTGTAACCGGGGGGCGACGACGACGGCGGAAATGGCGGCAAAGGTGGCGGGGATATCGGAGACAAGGCAACGACAAAGGAGGAGGAGGAGGAGGAGGAGATAAAAACACTCGCTGACCGGTGTTCAGATGATCTAAAACTTGGTCCGTGGAGACATTTCTCACGCATACATACGGAATATATTATTATTATTATATCTGCAGCGAAGAAACGAAAAGAAGAACGAGACTCTCGCGGCGAAGGCGTTTCTTTTTCGTTTGTTGACGCCGCACGACTCGGATCGGCGGGTGGACTGCGATGGACCGTGGCGATAGTGAATGCAACGTGGTAGAATGTACATTATGCATTATGAAGTTATATGAAAAACAACAAAAAATATGTTTGCTATGTAGAAAAAAAAGAGATTGTAAAAGAAATACAGTTTAAAAGTATAGGGTATATATATATCTATATATATATATATAAGGAGAGAGAACGAGAATAGGAAAAAAAAGAAAAAAACAAAAGATGCCAAAAAAAGAAAAAGAAAATCATGCCTTTTTTTTATATCGTAAAAAGCCCAATTCACATGACCTCCACACGACCTTCACGTGACCTCCACACGACCTTCGCGTGACATCCGGCTCTGGCTCGGCCTTTCACCTTCACCTCCTCGTCCTCCCGGTGGGGGAGGGGCCGGGGGGGAGGCTTGGGGGAGGAGCCAGAAGACAGAAGAACAAGAAGATCACTACCACAGATTACCGTTGTATTATACAGTACATATCCTTTTTTCAATCAGTGCAGTAGCAAAAAAAAAAGATGAAATAATCAAAGTCCGTAGAAGAAGATAATAATGAAAAATGACAAAATTACAAAAAAAAAAACCACCGTTGAAAACATGAGCTAAAAGATCCTGAAGGCATTGACTGTTGGCAGCGCTCCTGTTTGAGATCATCGTTCTGTGTTTTTCGTGACGACTTTTTGTGAAAAACGAGGCTTTATTTGCATGAGTGTTTTTTTTTTGTAATCATTCGCGCCGGTCTGCCCTTCTGAATGTCTCTTTTGTTGTACGATAAAAAACGCGTATGAAATAACTTAAAATACAACGTAAAAAAAAGCAACTGGGCGAATTAAAAACTCCGACAGATGCAGCGCGCGGAGGGAAGGTAGTATAGCTTTTGAGAAGTTTTTACTTTGATTTTTTCACTCGTTTATATTTAGGCTTGGTTTTTGGGATTTTCTTGATTTTTATTCTTTTCTCCCTCTCCTCTGTTTTACTTCTTACTTTTTGATAAATGTGATGTGTAACGCTGTAACCGTTGGCATTAGTTTTGCTTCTCTGCATTTCTTTTTACTTGGATCGAGTGGGGCGGGGAGGGGGGGGGGGGGTGGTGGAACCTATCTAGCTCAAACAGTTTCTCAAGAAATAAAAGGTTTAAAGGGACCCTATCATACCACCGGGTGATAAGCCATTACAAGCTGTGACTAAAATCGTCATTGTGACGAAGTGACATCACAAGTGGGAGGGTCCACCTTGATGTACGCTGACTCGATCAGAATACCAGCCCACCCTAGTGGACCGGTACCAACCGGTGAAGTGATCTCGTCAGCGTGCATCTGGGTGGACGCTCCCACTTGTGATGTCACTTCGTCCCAGTGTGGCGATTTTAGTCAGGTGACCATTTTGAAACCGCTAGGCGATGGCTGATCACGCTCACACCTGGTGCTGTACTAGGTCCCCTTTCTTAAAGGTGGTGAAAATGAAAGCATAGACAAAAGTAGAATGTATAAAGCAATGTATCCTCAACAAAAAACTGGCCCGTCAACGGTCTCGGGACTCCCAGCCAAACTGCCTGTGGGTGGAGGAGTTTGGCCGGGCACTATAATGGGATTTTGATGCCGTATAATGCTCCCCCCACCCAACCCCACCCCACTGCTAGTGATGGATGATCCGTGTGTGTGTGTGTGTGTGTGTGTGTGTGTGTGTGTGTATATCCCTGTGGTAGAGGACAATTTTGCAATGGCTTCTTCTCACTCTTATTTTTGCGCTTTTGCTGGACGTGTGTTGTAATCTACGATGCGATAAGTTAAATGATTTGTTGTCAATAAAACAAAACTAAACAAAACTAAAACAAAAACGTGAAACCGTGTGTCCTAACTGTCACTGACGGGACCACACCTTTCGATCGCTTTGTGGAGTGTGCAGGGTTCCGACGGCTCCTTGAAATCCTTGAAGTTTTGTGAGTTTGAGGAAAAAATGTATTTTCAAAGCTTTGGAAAATAGACATAAATAGACATGGGCCATTGAAAGTGCTGGAATTTACCTATTTTGTGCAAGAATAGAAATGGAAGTTCTTTTAATATTGTGAACGTTAGAAAATAGGCTCCAGCTCAATTGAGAAGTGTTCACACATTCAAGCCTCTCTCTCATTTAATGGTTTTCTGAGAGCTTCTGTAACACCTGCTTGAATTTGTCGTCTAATAAGGCGTGGGAACGCTGTCTCGTATTTCAACATGAATAATGTGTTAGAATCATCTCATTTCTGCCTTTCATGTCCGCATCGGCTCTGCTGCACCTTCACCTTTAACTTCATCATCATCATCATCACACCAATACGACAAGGATACGATTTTTTGACTTTCCACAGAATATGATATGATATCATAATATCCTCAACACGGCCATTCACAATTACTGTCCAGTATCATTAAAGTCTATGGGGGCCATTCTATATATTTTATATCCACGCAATTCCATCTCATTTTACCTTCATCTCTCTCTCTGCCATTCTGTCCATCCCTGTCTCTTTTCGTCTCCTCCCCTCCCCCCCACCCCCCCTCTCTCTCTCTCTCTCGCTCCCCAATCTGTATCTCTCTCTCTCTCTCTCTCTCTCTCTCTCTCCCCCCCTCCCCATTTCTCTCCCCCCCTCTCTCTCTCTCTCCCCTCTCTCTCTCTCTCACTCTCTCTCTCTCTCTCTCTCTCTCTCTCTCTCTCTCTCTCTCTCTCTCTCTCTCCCCCCCCCCTCTCTTCCCCCTTTCTCTCTCTCTTCTCTCCCCCCTTCTCCATCTCTCTCTCTCTCTCCCCTCTCTCTCTCTCATCCCCCCCTCTCTCTCTCTCTCTCTCTCTCTCTCTCTCTCTCTCCTCTCTCTCCCCCCCCCTCTCTCCTCGTTTCCACTTGGCCTCCTCTGAAGTTTCAATCAATGAATAAATGATTGCTGCTATTTTCGACGTCCGTCGCTCAGGCTAAACAGAAGCCTGTGTGTGTGTGTGTGCGTGCGTGCGTGTGCCTGTGTGGTGTGTGTGTGTGTGTGCGTGCACGCCACCTGCGACAGGAAGTGGTGACGTCGGCGGCGTGTGTGTGCGGAAGGAAGGTTGAACGCTCACCGGGGAGCGGCGCCTTTTGAGGACGGGTCTCGGAGCGCGGCACGCAACGCCGCACTGTCACTCACGCAACGCCGCGGAAACGCTTCAGCATAATTTAAGGAATACGTTAGCATAATTTCTGCGTGCCGGGTGCAGAGGGATTGACGCGCTGAGATTTGTTGTGTTCTCCGGGTCAACAACGCAGCCAGAAACTCACTGCACTGCACCCATGGGACTGTATATACTGTATAGGATACACCGGATGTATAGGACACACGGTGTATACGATGAGTTACTTTACCAATTTACGATGAGTTACTTTACCAATTTACGATGAGTTACTTTACGCATTTACGATGAGTTACTTTATGCATTTACGATGAGTTACTTTAGCATCTACGATGAGTTACTTTAAACATTTACGATGAGTTACTTTAAACATTTACGATGAGTTACTTCACGGATTTACGATGAGTTACTTTAAACATTTACGATGAGTTACTTTACGCATCTACGATGAGTTACTTAAACATTTACGATGAGTTACTTCACGGATTTACGATGAGTTACTTTAAGCATTTACGATGAGTTACTTTACGCATTTACGATGAGTTACTTTACGCATTTACGATGAGTTACTTTAAACATTTACGATGAGTTACTTCACGCATTTACGATGAGTTACTTTACGCAGTTATTATCTATCTATCTGTCTTTTCTGTCTGTCTGTGTGTCTATCTGTTTATCTAACAGTATTTCTATCTGTCTGTCTGTCTGTGTGTCTATCTGTTTATCTAACAGTATTTCTATCTGTCTGTCTTTCTATCTGTTTATCTAACAGTATTTCTATCTATCTGTCTGTCTGTCTTTATCAGTTTATCTAACAGTATTTCTATCTAATCCTGTCTGTGTGTTCTTCAGTTTATCTAACAGTATTTCTATCTATCTGTCTGTCTGTCTTTCTATCAGTTTATCTAACAGTATTTTATCTATCTGTCTGTCTGTCTGTCTATCAGTTTATCTAACAGTAATTTATATCTAATCGTGGTCTGTTCTGATTGTCTAATCAGTTTATCTAACAGGTATTTCTATTTGTCTGTCTGTCTGTGTGTCTATCTGTTTATCTAACAGTATTTCTATCTGTCTGTCTGTCTGTCTTTCTATCTGTTTATCTAACAGTATTTCTATCTATCTGTCTGTCTGTCTGTCTATCAGTTTATCTAACAGTATTTCTATCTATCTGTCTGTCTGTGTTTCTATCTGTTTATCTAACAGTATTTCTATCTATCTGTCTGTCTTTCTATCTGTTTATCTAACAGTATTTCTATCTATCTGTCTGTCTGTCTTTCTATCTGTTTATCTAACAGTATTTCTATCTGTCTGTCTGTCTGTCTTTCTATCAGTTTATCTAACAGTATTTCTATCTGTATGCCTGGCTGTCTGCCCGCCTGCCTGTCTTTCTAATTGCATTAGATCGCGTCAGATTGCATCAGTCTGCTCATTATTATTATTATTATTATTATTACCCTCTTGCTTGTCATTCATCTTATTTATCTTCCCTTTGTGCTCTCTTGTCTGCCTCCCCTATCCATTCACTACACTTGACACCAACATAGGTTTTATACTCCCTGTCTAATTAGTGGGCGCAATATGTCCTCCTCAACGCGTCGGCTATTGAAGGACATTGTTGGCATCGCATCTTGGTCGAACAATAAAAGCACACACACACACGCACACACACACACACACACACACACGCACACACACACACACACACACACACACACACACACACACACACAC
>PIJE02001527.1:41337-58837 GCA_002895965.2 Coryphaenoides rupestris | reverse complement strand
CGTCTGCCAAATGCCCGGAATGTAAATGTAGCAGAAAATACGAAGGCACCTGAGATTTGCACTTAAGTGCAGCACATGATTGAGGAGAAAATGTCAATGATAATTTGCCACCACCACCTGCCAGGGATGTGTTGAGTGTAGTGTAGTTGTAGTGTAGTTGTAGTGTACTGTAGTGTAGTTGTAGTGTACTGTAGTGTAGTTGTAGTGTAGTGTAGTGTAGTTGTAGTGTAGTTGTAGTGTAGTGTAGTGTAGTTGTAGTGTAGTTGTAGTGTAGTTGTAGTGTAGTTGTAGTGTAGTGTAGTGTAGTTGTAGTGTAGTTGTAGTGTAGTTGTAGTGTAGTTGTAGTGTAGTTGTAGTGTAGTTGTAGTGTAGTTGTAGTGTAGTTGTAGTGTAGTGTAGTTGTAGTGTACTGTAGTGTAGTGTAGTGTCGTGTAGTTGTAGTGTAGTGTAGTTGTAGTGTAGCGTAGCGTAGCGGAAGTGTAGTTGTAGCATAAGTGTAGTGTAGTGTAGCACAGCATAGCGTAAGTGTAGTGCAGTGTATCGTTGCGTAGCGTAACGTAGCGTAAGTGCAGCATTAGTGTAGCGTATTATAGCGTAGCATAGCATCGCATAGTGTAGCATAGCCTAGCGTAGCATAGTGTGGGTGTAAACGTGTATCCACTCTCTCGCACGTATTCTACTACATGAGTAGTCTGCGCTTCGTCACGCGGCAAACCAACTCACAACCTCTTCGTCGTGAGCAACGTTTTCGCCCGGACAATATGGACCATCCGTTGCCAGTGTGTCCTCTGGCGTGTGTGTGTGTGCGTGTGTGTGTGCGTGTGCGTGTGTGTGTGTGCGCGTGTGTGTGTGTGTGTGTGTGTGTGTGCTGTTGAGTGTGATTTGGTTTATGAGCGTGGTGGGCTATGTATTGCTAACAAGCTGTAGTGACAAAATTGCCACGCCATCTGGGCACACACACACACACACACACACATACGCACACACACACACACACGTGCACGGACACACGTACGCACACACACACACACACACGAACACACACACTCTCTCTGGTTCGTAGCTTTGAGCTCTGCCAGTGTTCTCGTCGGGACTCGGACTCCCTCGCCAACACAGTCACGGGGAGGCTGAAGTCTCATCTGTTGTCATCCATCCGCACACACTCACTCACACACACACACACACACTCACACACACACACACACACACACACACACACGTTGGAGGGAAATGTATTTACCTTGACAAAAAAAAGTCACCTGTTACATCGTGAGATATTTATGACCCTCTCTCTCTCTCGGGCGATTGTTTGAGGACCGGCTGTGATGATAAAACGGTGAATTATTCAGCGGGCAAACGTTCTTTGAAGGCTCTGAACACCCGACCACACAATGGAGAAATACAAAAACCAAAAACACCTTACAGAAAAAAATACTTGTTTTGCGAATTGTTTTAATGCGTTGAAAAAAAAGCGTCAGGGAGAGAGAGCATGTAGATGAACCAAGGTTTGATTGCATTGACATTTAAATGGTTTTTATACGATGCAGGAGAGAGAGAGAGAGAGAGAGAGAGAGAGAGAAGAGAGAGACAGAGAGACAGAGAGAGCTAGTGTTCGTCCACCAGGACCACCTGCAGTTAGTTGATGAGTGACTTCAACAGAGGGGCGTGGCCAGCCATCCTCCGCCTCCATCACACACAAGGCCCATGCTGCACCCAAGACCTCCATGTCCAAGAACCAATGTCTCTCAAGTCTTAATGTTAATTTCTTTCTATCACCTCCACCTCCACATCCTCCTCCTCCTCCACTTCTGCCTCCTCCACCTCCTCCTCCTTTCTCCTTCTCCTCCTCTACCTCCACCCTTTCTTCCTCCACCTTCTCCTCCACCTTCTCCTTCTCCTCCTCCACCTCCTCAACCTCCGCCTTCTCTTTCTCCTCCTCCACCTCCTCCTCCTTTCTCCTTCTCCTCTACCTCCACCCTTTCCTCCACCTCCTCCTCCACCTTCTCTTTCTCCTCCTCCATCTCCTCCTCATCCTCCTCGACCTCCGCCTTCTCTTTCTCCTACTCCACCTCCTCCTCCACCTCCTCATTCTCCTTCTCCTCCTCCACCTCCTCCTCCACCTTCTCTTTCTCCTCCTCCACCTCCTCCTCCACCTCCTCATTCTCCTTCTCCTCCTCCACCACCTCCTCTTCCTCCTCCACCTTCTCTTTCTCCACCTCCACCTCCTCCTCCTCCTCCGCCTTCTCCTTCTCCACCTCCACCTGTGCCTCTTCACCTCAGTCGCAGCGACGTCAAATCTGAAGTGACAGAGCAATTGTGAATTCCATCACACGGAGGTAGGAGCGGTTAACACCATCCGCGGGAGATGCTGCGTACAATGCATTTGTAATTGGACGTGTGTGTGTGTGTGTGTGTGTGTGTGAGAGTGTGTGTGTGTGTGTGGGGGTGTATGTGTGTGTGGGGGTGTATGTGTGGCTGTGTTGGAGATGGTGAAGGAGGTGGCGAGGCTGGGGTCCCGGTGTAATTCGAGATCTGTGTCTAATTAAAACACGAAGGCACGTATTGAGCGGTCCCCTTCTCGTGTGTGTGTGTGTGTGTGTGTGTGTGTGTGAATGAGCGCGTCAAACGTTCACGTGTGATGTGCGATGCGTCATCGGAAGTTGGAACACACACACACACACACACACGCGTGAACCCGCAACCCGCTGTCGACACACACCGCAAATCACACTCCTCACACACCCACCGATGTGTGTGTGCGTAGCAACGGAGCAACGGATTGTGTGATGATTTATACTTTTAACAAGTAATATCCCTCACTCTGTGTGTGTGTGTGTGTGTGTGTGTGTCAGCCCACAGTTCATAAATTCCCAATATTGACAGACGCATGGACGTGGTCAGGAGGCCTCGGGCTGGGATTGTGTATGCGTTCATCTATATGTATGTAAAATGCCCAGTAATCTGATCACTTTCCGATGAATTTTCATCGGACAAAGGATTTCCGTTGTTGTCGTTGTTTGTGTTGTTGTTGTTGTTGTTGTTGTTATTGTGACTGTCGAAATCCGTATCCGCGTGGCATTGTGGGAAAGTCGTGATGACAAACGCACGGCTCAGTGATTCCGAGCCCGTTTTTTCCCCCCGAAAAAATTCCGTGATGACACCGTTTCGTAAGCTAGAGCTCCGACCTGGCGGATGTCGACACCTTGGCTAATCACGCCACAGACCCCCTCCCTCCCTCCGCACCCCCCCCCCCCCAGCTGACTTTTCCTCCTCGCCTCCTCCAGCTGAGTGTTGTGTGTGTGTGTGTGTGTGTGTGTGTGTGTGTGGTGTGTGTGTGTGTGTGTGTGTGTGTGTGTGTGTGTGTGTGTGTGTGTGTGTGTGTGTGTGGTGACACAGAGACATCCATTGCATGCGATGAATAATCAATGAACACCATCTGGTCATACAGGGGAGAGCACAGCTTCCACCGCTTACACCGAGATCTCTCTCTCTCTCTCTCTCTCTCTCTCTCTCTCTCTCTGTATATATATCTACATATAGATATATGTGTGTGTCTCTCTCTGACTGTCTCTCTCTCTATCTCTATCTCTCACTATTTGTCAGAGTCTCGGTCTGGCCCTCTCTCGTTCTCTCTCATTCGTCATACGTCTCCGACACCGACTCTGTCTACCCCCCAGCCCCCACCCGACAGATCTTCAACAGGCTTTGCATCATTTCAAACGTGGGTAGTGCATGCAAATGAACAATGTTTACCTGTCCTCCATCTTGCCTGCACCCCCCCCTCCCAGATTATCCCGCTATTTTTGTCCGTCGGCCTGCGCAGGATGACGCAAATCGTACGCAATTCCATCGTTAACTCCGTCAAATGATGAAGTTGGGGGTAAGATTCAGCATCTGAGCAGCTGAGTTGAGACACAGAAGAGTGTCAACTTCAACAACTGCATGACGTCTTTGGCGTTATCTTTTATTATGTGACGGGTGGAGCCTCGGACCCAGCGGTGCTAGGCCTGCCCAGGTGGGGTTCCGGAAGGTTATTTAAAAAAAGGGCGGGGCTAACAGAGGTGGCCATTTTGAGCGTTTCCTTGTCCAAACGTTCAAATGTCTACGCCGGGCGTATTGTCTTGCATTGTCACTGACTAGTTCTGCAAAATAGACCCTGTTAGGTCGGTTCTATTTATTTCTTTATTTCTTTATTTTACTTTTGTATAGTTACTTGACTAATTGTATCTACTGGTGCACTGCCAGACCTAAATCCAACCGGTCTATCGCAGAATCAACTTGCTGATTATTTTCCACTTGTTAACAATACAAAGTTAATGAGTTTGTCTTTGTACTGTGTTCTCTGTAGGGCCTTCAAATCGCTGCCAGTAAGTCTTGTGGTGGTGCAGCAGCCGCAGCTTGTATTGAGTCGGAAGTCAGGTAAGATTAGTGTTGTGTTGTGTTGTGTTGTGTTGTGTTGTGTTGTGTTGTGTTGTGTTGGCTGGTAGCAGATTGTTGTCTTGGTGCCCACCGCCCGCAAATCAACCACAGCTGCCCGGTCGCTCTGTCTTCGCGTCTCTCCTCCTCTCGGCTTTTATATTCAGCACATCCACAGTCTGGAACAACGTTTGAACGGATGCGTAATGTCGCTCGTAAAAAAGATTTAGTTTCCCTTTGGGATGGATTAAGGAAATGTATGCGAACGTTTCTCGCGGGTCCAATGTTGTCGGACGACTTGTTGCCTTCAAGTGTATTTACAAATCAACATTCAACCATTCTAATCTGCTGGGATGCTCCCGATCCTGCAGATATTCCTTCCTGTGTGTGTTTGTGTTTATTTCTGTTTCCCCAAAAATAATGCGTGTTCTTGCAATTTTAATATATTCAAGCGAACATGTTGCTCCGAAGTTTGGACCGATCCAAACTTGTGTGTTGAAAGAAAACACTGTCGAATGTAAAACAATGGCAGTGAAGGTTCTATAAATAGGCTCGTGGAAATGTAGTGTGACTACCACAGAACGAGAAAGTAGTGCCGTGATAACACTCCTGCCATTTTGCTATCCACTATCAACGGGGGACGTATTACGCCACCGGGTGTGATGAGCGTGATTAGCCATTGCAAGCCGTTGCACAATTGCTATGCGACTACAGTCTAGTGACATCACAAGTGGGAATGTCCACCTAGATGTACAGTATGCTGACTAGATCAGTTTACCTGTCGGTCAATTCCGCTGGGGTAGGCTGATCTAGTAATCATACATCTTAGGGGGACATTCCCACTTGGCAATTGTGAAACGGCTCGCTATGGCTAATCACGCTCACACCTGGTGGCGTAACGTCCCCTTTAAAAGTGTGAAATTATGAGAAGTATTTCATAACGGCACATATAATTAACGGTAATCAATATTTAACTGGAAGTATAACACTGACATCTCAAATCACCTCTGCGTTCTCTACACTGTGAACGCTGTCGCCGTTTGCCGTTGGTCGATGGGAAATGCGTTCATCGTCTTAATGACGTCCGAGGATTTCGCGGACGTAAGGTTATTTTCACGTTTGCCTGCAAGCTGTACGCCCTCCACTTACTGTATGCTTACAATCTTTAGTGTTCTAATAATGTTGGTATTGTCAGCTCTGCACAACATCTTATGGAGCACGGGATTAGACAATACTGTATGTAGGCCCCACTTTTGGGACTTCCTGAGCAGCAGATATACTTGTAGGATTTGAACATGGATCAAGCAGCATCGAGCACCATGTGTGTTCGTTCGTCGATGAGCTGACTGAGAATAGACCTTCCAGTGAACTGAGAATAGTCCTTCTTCCACCTAGCATCCGTCAGGATCACAGACGTTCTCATTTGCAGGACGAGAAGCCATCAGCGCAATGATTGTCAGTTTCCAGTGAACCAACATACAGTATATTCCTATATAATTGTGAGTCTGTTGCGTCTTCTTGCAAAATGAACTTAAACAACGTCTTTGTTATGGAACAGGCGGAACGGGAAATTCTTAAAATGAATAAAAGAATGGTTCAGCCGCGCTATTGCACTTTTGTCCATTTCCACAAATTAACAAGTGAAATTAAATGAAAACGGTGGCTTAGCCGAGACAGGGGTGTTTTAAACACCCTGAGATGACGCTCTGTAGGATTTTAATTAAACCCCAGGCTGGGGCCAAAGTGGCGCTCTGCGACGAGAGACAATGGACCACTGGGGAAATATAGAGGATCACACAGTTCTGCTAAACCACTCCCAGCTGCGGCTTCCAATGGTGTACAAGGACACACGCATCACTTACTGGTACTTTTGGTATTCACAGTAGCCCTGTCTGATAATGGAATTATTCAAACTTATATTGTGTTTGAGTAAAAGAAGACTAAGATTTCTTTTTCTCTTTACAAATCTCTTCTTTGTTAAATGATAATGTATTCTACTTTTACAAAAGCTTGGAACTTATCTATTCACCGAGTGAACAGGCTTATGAATATATGTTTTTGAATCAAACCTTGCGTTTAATCATCCCAAAAGAATGAGTTATGGACCGGATAATGCATACGCACGCAACCACATGGACAATGTATTTTATATCATTGAGTAGAATTCATCTTAATATAAGTGCTATTTTAAAGAGATCACAACTGATTTTAACTTGCACAAACATATGAATGTTAGGTGGCGGTGACAATGTTATGTTCACCGAATGATTTCATTCAACTCTTGTACATTGCTCTTTACAATAATCTAATTTGGATGCGTTTGGGTTTAAGAGATATTCAATCATGCCCCGTACGATGTCAATATGCTTAAAAGACAAAGAAGGTGTATTAGCCGTGTGTACTATTAGCGGCACACAGCTAAATATTGCTTCAATAGTTGTTGTTGTTGACGATATCTGCTCGAGTTTGATCTGCTTTCCGAGGATTTGTATTGCGTACAAATACACACGTTTATCCTGACTACCTCAGTAATCCCAGTTCATACGTTTCTGTATTGTGTCTGTGATATCTGGGCGAGGACATTTTTCCTTTTTTTTTTTTTAACGCACTCCATCCTGAACACATTAATTAAAAACCAATTTCCACATCACCGCGTCCTTCCCATTGGGAATCAATGCAGAATTGACTGAAGCGTATTCGCCTCACAGCGCGCCACCGTTACCAACCGGAGAGACCGATTCGACCGATCTCTTCCATCTTAAAAAAAAAACAAAAAAACAACAACAACCCAAGGCCTAGCTTTGAGTCATTCACAAACGCACGCCGAATACGACGACTCTGTAATAATCGCATTGTCACTTTCCCGGGCAACAGCCGTAAAGGAACGTTGTTGCTTTCACAAATGATTTCTCCGATTGCGTGATTACGTTCTAAGTGAGCATTAGAGAACATTAAAACGTTTACAGAAACATCTCTCGACAGCTTGATTGAAAGGCTAGACGTCCCCATTAACTAGCAGCGCTTGGCAGCCTGCAGGCTCCGGGATCTGCCTGTCTGCCTGCCTGTCTGTCTGTCTGTTATTGGAATGGACAGGCTTCACCAGTTGGTGGGTGTGTTTGTTGGCTGGCTGACTTACAGTAATTGGCCTCACCTGGCCCAGTTAGAGTCTGGGCCGGAGGTGGGGCTGCACGCCTGTGGTGCATTGGCTAATCAGCGCACCACAGGTTACGTCAGCCACCAGCACACACACACACACACACACACTCAGAGAGAGAGAGCTAGCATGCTACCATCTGCTCTGTCATTTAATTTCACCAAACTTTAACTTTAACAATAAACCGGACTTTCAGCACCACGACTGCCCTGTGTCCTAAGAGGAGCCCCACACTAAGCCACATACTGTATGTTGCAGTGTAGCATAGTGTCCTTAGTTCGCTGCAGCCCCACCCACCCCCAGACTCTAACTGGGCCAGGTGAGGCTGCAGCCCCACCCACCCCAGTTTCTAACTGGGCCAGTTGAGGCCAATTAAGCAAGCCAGCCACCAAACACACACACTCCCACAGTTTATTCATCCGGAACCTGAGCCTATAGATTATTTACCGTTTTCTTCCCCTTTCTGTTTGTTGGCCGTTGATGGCGACCTGTCCTGGGCTCCTGTGTTGTCCTATCTCCGTGCTCCTTGGGGTGAAGCTTTGTCACTGTGCCACCTGAAATGATCACTTGAAGCACATTTGAAGAATTCAAATAAAACCAAATAAAACGTAACTAAATAAAAAAATGTCATTGTGACAAATGGCTTCGCCCACTGTTACAATAAAATAAAGGTTGGCCGAGGTATAAAATATCAGAATCTTACAGAATAAAAGATTATTATCGGTGCGGTTTTTGTTTTACTGCCTTTTGGGGTTCTGAACCCTGAGCCCCTTTGTGGTCGAAGCCGAAATTGCCTTTCCTGGCTTCTGTCAAGTTTCATCCACTTCTAAAACTAAAAACTTTCAGGGAAGCTCATCAAGGGGATATAAGTGGTTCCTCCATAATGTGAATTTTGTTTTTCGGGGCCATACTGCCAACTGGTGTTCAATGCCAAGGTATTTCATCCAGGCCTACATGATGCTGGCACGGGTCCCTCCCAACCCTGGCTCACGTCAAGCACTGGAGGTTCCCTGCCTCACGTTAGTTAATCCCACAGGTTCCCGTGGCTTTACCTTTTTCTTGGCACCCGCCACGACGAACCGGCCTCTTGCCATCTTCCCTGCGAGCGGACCTTACTGCCGGATTTCATTCTACGACACGCTCTGTTCCTCCACGACCGTGTTGACCATTACAGTACGTAGGTGTGGGGTAACTTTGAGCTCAATGGGGGTGAACTATGCGTTTGCAGAGCCTCCAGCCACACGATTGGTCGAAACAAATGGGAAGCGAATGAAAGTGAAACGCCCCGTTCTACCAGATGTGAGCTTGTCTAAAGTCTCAAGGTGGTGTGTGTGTGTGTGTGTGTGTGTGTGTGTGTGTGTGTGTGTGTGTGTGTGTGTGTGTGTGTGTGTGAGCCTCCGGTGGGGGGGGGGGAATGAGATACTGCTTCATTGCGTCAACCCAGACCTTTTGGGGAGTAGCAGTAGCTCAGGAGGTATAAGAGCGGTTGTCTTGGCAACAGGAATGTTGCTGGTTCGATCCCCGGGCTCCTCCCCCTCCTAGCTAAGTGTGGAGGTGTCCCTGAGCAAGACACCACCTAACCCTAACTGCTCCTGACGTGTTGGTTGTTACCTTGCATGGTTGGCACCGCCGTCGGTGTATGAATGGGTGAATGTGAGGCAATACTGTTAAAGTGCTATATAAATGTATCCATTTACCTTTTTGTGTTAATTTTGTGTTCTTTTTGTGTTTACTGCTCAGTTTCTTAACTCGAGTGTCTTATCACGACCCGTACTCTCCGACAAATGCTGGAGCGCGCCCACACACACACGGTCCACCCACCACCCGGCGCGCATCCTTTAATCAATCTCCTGACTTGCCTGAAACAATTGATGTATTGCTGTATTGGATTCTTCACTCTTGACATCTCCTGCCTTGCACTGCGCTCTCTCTCTCTCTCTCTCTCTCTCTCTCTCTCTCTCTCTCTCTCTCTCTCTCTTCTCTCTCTCTCTCTCTCTCTCTCTCTACCCCTTCCCCCACATCCTCATTCAATTAGATGGGAAAGTTAGGGGACGGGCCCCCGACTGCTGAGCCGGCTGTGATCTGTTCCACTGCAGCGGACCCCCTGTGGAGAGGAGAGACCGAACAGAACAGTCAGGAGGGAGGGAGGGAGGGATGGGGGAGGAAGAGAGGAGGATGCATGGATGGATGCATGGATGGATGGATTGATGAATGGATAGAGGGAGGGATGGAGGTGGCCTTTTAATTAACCGACCGGTTAACTCCACCACGGAGGGGGAGGGAGGGGGAGAGAGAGAGAGAGAGAGTGGGAGAGAGAAAGAGAGAGGGAGGGAGGGAAGGAAGGAGGGAGAGAGAGAGAGAGAGAGGGAGAGAGATCCAAAGAGCAACATGGCCGTGACACAGAACCCAGAGGAACTGTCCCTTTGGATAAAAGTGCCCCTAAATGTAAATGTTAATGTAAATGTAAATGTGTGATGCGGTATGTAAATAGGGTTCATGGCTCTGATTTCAATTAGTTTCTCCTTCTCCTTCGTCTTCGTCTTCTTCTTCGGTCTCTCTTGGAGTCCACGGTAGTTCCGAGTCGCTTCCACGTCTTCGGTCTCTCGGCCTCAAAGCAAGGCACTTGACCCTTAACTGGTCCTGTATGTGTGTGTATGTGTGTGTGTGTGTTCGTGTGTGTGTTTGCTAATTATGCGTTTGCAGAGCCTCCAGCCACACGATTGGTCGAAACAAATGGGAAGCAAATGAAAGTGAAACGCCCCGTTCTGCCAGATGTGAGCTTGTCTAATGTCTCAAGGCGGTGTGTGTGTGTGTGTGTGTGTGTGTGTGTGTGCGTGTGTGTGTGTGTGTGTGTGTGTTGTGTACCGTGTTGACGGGTCAATGTAAGGACTTAGCAGTGAAGCACTTCTAAGCACCCGTTGTGTCTGCAGCAACAGCAACATGACACCGGGACCCTTAAGCGGTGGCCATTCATCATCGCCGCGGTGACAGCGGCGGCGACGGCGGCGACGGCGACGGAGATATTTAGAGCGCCGCCGCGGCGACAACACAGAATGAGGCCATCTACCGTTTACCGTTTTACAGCAGCAGACGGAGACGCGTTCCTCCGCCGGCCCGCGCTATAGGCTCCGCCCCCCCCTCCGCACGGCGGGACTCTGGCGCAGCGGCCGGCGCACCTTGCAGCCGTCTGAGGGGGAACTTTATACATACACACACACACACACACACACACACATACACACACACACACACACACACACACACCGCCTTTAGACTTTAAAGCTCACTTCTAGGAGGACGGGGGGCGTTTCACTTTCATTCGCTTCGTATTTGTTTCGACCAATCGTGTTGCTGGAGGCTGGTGGATTTGCCAACGTATAATTGGCGAACACACACACACACACACACATTCATACACACATGCATGTTCACACAGCCGCGTTCATACACACACACACACACACTTTGTTGTACAAGCACGGAGTAGAGAGAGAGAGAGAGAGAGAGAGAGAGAGAGAGAGAGAGAGAGAGAGAGAGAGAGAGAGAGAGAGAGAGAGAGAGAGAGAGAGAGAGAGAGAGAGAGAGAGAGAGAGAGAGAGAGAGAGAGAGAGAGAGAGAGCTGTTAAAAGCAATTATTACAGGCAGATGCATTCATGTTCATTCCGACGCACCGGGGCTTATGGAAATCTGAAGGGGAAGACCCCCCAGTTGGCTTCCTGTCCATGGATGGCCCCCCATCTGTCCTGTCTGTCTGTCTGTCTGTGTGTGTGTGCAATGGGTTGGTGTATAAACGTGTGTTGGTGGTTGTCCGTTGTGTGTTGAATGCGTGTGTGTGGGTGTTATGAACGGTGTGTCCTGTGTGTCCTGTGGTTCCCCAGGTGTGAAAGCGCCGTTTCCATATCCACGCATTTAATTTAATTTTAATTTCATCGCCGTTCACCCACTATAGATAACAGACGTGAACCAGCGGCTTCTGTGCGGCGCTCGATGCAAATGCGTTACAAAGTGTCGCGGATTATCCAGAGCACCCGTTGATAATGAGGTTTCTCGTCTGATAACAAGAACCCCACTGTGTGCTAATACTGTATATTAATTATTATTATTATTATTAATATAAAAGATGATGTCGGTGACTGTAGATTTGCATAACGATGGCCTAGTTTAAGATTGTACAGATCCTTCCATAGTCTCTCTTTGGTCTCTCGGTTGTTTTATTCTAAAATTATGCTGTTGGATCACAATTATGAAGGCAACAGCGTGGTTATTGATCTGCCACGATTGAGTCTGTTTCTTGAGTCGAGAAATATACAAAATGTTTATTTTACTACAGTCAAGATGGCTTTTTTTGTAGATGTCTAGCCCCATGGGTCTGAAGATGATGGATTATAGATGATAATGTATTTGCTACGATAAACCAACTTTTTAAAGTTTCAAATCATGCAATGTTTTTAAAATGTGTCATTGTATGCATTAAGTGCGGTCTGTGTGTTAGTGCATCAAAGCCCACTCGGACTGAGTGAAATGGAAATTAATTGGATGACAATTATGAAGACAACACCATATAATCATTGATTTCTTCTCTTGTCACAATTGAGTCTTCTCTTGTCAAGAAATCTACAAATGAAAATAAAACTTGCATGTTTGTACATCTTGATATTATTAATAGTACTTAGCATTCTTTAGCATATTGTATGTTCTTAGATGTTGGTAATGCATTCAGAATGGTACGTCTGCTTTTATCTCATCTATTATGCAGGCAACCTAGCAATTATGAAACTCGTTCTATTAGCCTCACAACTATGAATGCTTGAAACCTGCTCTATTCTTATCTTTATGCACCTCAGTGATATATTGCTGTCTCCTTCAACAAATGTACTCTTTGCCAGTCGATTTGGATGAAAGCGTCAAATGCCAAATGCCCCAAATGTAAATGTAAATGTAAATGTAAAAAGGGTAAAGACAGTAGACCTATTCACTTATCTTAAGAATGTTAAAAGGGGGGGAAAGCATTGTGTTGGCATACGTGTGTCCATTAACAACATATGTACTTAAACTTTAGTATTCAGGCCGAACCAAATGAAACGGCAGACGGCTGAAATAAATTGGTCCATCAGCCCACACACACACACACACACACACACACACACACACACACACACACACACACACACACACACACACACACACACACACACACACACACACACACACACACACACACACACACACACACACACACACACACACACACACACCGCAGAATAGTAAATAGCAGATTCAGAGGAGAAAAGTCAGCCCTTCTGCACAAAATAATTTTGACTAAAGTCAAGTCAACACTTTTGCCCCGTACAGCTCTTCCTACTGAGGCTCTAACAAACTTGAGCTACATTGGAAAATGAAGTTAATTTGTATTCACAATTGTTTTCCAAAACAAAAGTCTTCTTCTTCTTCTTCTTCTTCTTCTTCTTCTTCTTCTTCTTCTTCTTCTTCTTCTTCTTCTTAGCGTTATAATTGGTTGGGAGGCGAGGTGGGAGAGCCGTGCGTTAACCTGCCAGTTTGCATTATGCATATACAATCACGTGTCAGTGGCTGAATATAAATGGTTGTTTATGATGTACGTACATACACTTTGCATTGCCCCGTTACATCGATTGTTATGTACAGTATATGTATATATCAAAAGGACCACTGAGGACAGAACAACAAAATCACAGAACATAATTTATTGCCTGCTTTGCATTTTTCTTGTCTTCTTCCAGAAGCATGGAGCAGAAACTATAGATTATAGACAATATAATGTCTGATAATACACGTGTCCCGTGGCCCATGTCCAACAGCCTGACTTTCATCGCCTTCATAGCCTTCATAGCTTTCATAGCCTTCATAGCCTCCATAAAATCCATGTTCCCTCATAATCCCCCCTCACCATAATCTATCAAATCAGCACTTTTATATGATATGCATCTATATGTTTGGGCAGTGCACCGGACGTGTATATATATATATATATATATACAGTATATCTATGTATTTATGTATGTATGTATCCTACATGGTGTACTCATACGTTGTGTGTGTGTGTGTGTGTGTGTGTGTGTACATGCTTATATTTGTTATTTATATACGTTGTAAGCAGTATACTACGCTCACAGCTTACATCGCACAATAAGGCCACACTAGCCTAGCCGCCAGACAGCAAGAGAGCTTACTATCGCCAGGGGAATCACACACACACACACACACACACACACACACACACACACACACACACACACACACACACACACACGCACACACACACTAGAGGCACGTATGACACATAGGCACACACACACACACACAGTGCTCACAAACGCAAGTACACACACTCACAAGCAAGCAAACAAAACACGCACACACACACACACACACACACACACCCTCACGCACACACCCTGAACCCTCCTCCTCCCCAAAGCCTCCATCATCATCATCATCACACACATGGCGGATGGCGGATGAAAGGGCTCTATGTGCACCAGCCCCTCGCCTCCTCGCCTCCTCCCCTGCTTCCTACATCTCTCCCAATCTCCCTCGATGAAATGTGAAAATGAAATGGAACCAACAAATCAGATTGGATGCATTGACCCCGCCGCCCCCCCCCCCCCCCCCGGGATATTAATATTATTATTATTATTCCCGCCATTTCTTAACCGCCACGCCCCGTCAAGCTAGCCGCTAGCTCCTCCATCCTACCGCGCGGCCGTGCAATGCTACGGTACGCGGTGCAATGTGCAGCACGATGCACAATTCACATTCAGTGCGAGTTGGAAAGCCTACATCTTCATGTTGGAGAGAGAGAAAATAAAAAAACACATTATTCATGACCCTGGGACACAACGCACGAGCTCATTAACGGCGGTGGAGATGTTGGGGAAACCAGTGGGTGTGGAGGGTGGAGGGTGGAGGGTGGAGGGTTGATAGAACAGTGAGCCCCGGGGGGGTGGAGGGCGGGCGGGCGGGTGGGGGTGGGTGAGTGGGTGGGTGGGGTTGGAGGGTGGAGGCAGGTAAAAACTACAGCAGGAGATGGATGGTGTTTTCCGGCGTGTTGTGGAAGGCGCGAGCGTAATTTATGTCTCGCACTTTTACTGTTTATAGCATTTGTTTGTGTGGATAAATATGTGTACATGCAAATGAGTGTCTGTGTTTGAATTGCACGTGTGTGTGTGTGTGTGTGTTTGCACATGTGTGTGTGTGTGTGTGTGTGTGTGTGTGTCCGCCCTTGCCTCTGTGTGGGTGCTTGCATGTGTGTGTGCGGGTGTGTCTGTGTGTGTGCATGCTTGTGTGTGTGTGTGTGGGTGTGCACGCTTTTGCCTGCAAGTGTGTGCGTGCACTCTTGTGTGTGTGTGTATGCATGATTTGTGTGTGCACGCTTGTGTGCGCGTGTGTGTGTGTGTCCTTGCCCATGTGTGTGTTGTGCACGCATTTGCCTGCATGTGCGTGTGTGTGTGTGTGTGTGTGTGTGTGTCCGCCCATGCCTCTGTGTGGGTGCTTGCATGTGCGTGCGCGGGTGTGTGTGTGTGTGTGTGCATGCTTGTGTGTGTGTGTGTGCGTGCTTTTGCCTGCAAGTGTGTGCGTGCACTTGTGTGTGTGTGTATGCACGATTTGTGTGTGCACGCTTGTGTGCGCGTGTGTGTGTGTGTCCTTGCCCGTGTGTGTGTTGTGCACGCATTTGCCTGCATGTGCGTGTGTGTGTGTGTGTGTGTGTGTGTGTGCGTGTGTGTGTGTGTGTGTGTGTGTGTGTGGTGTGTGGTGTGTGTGTGTGTGTGTTGTGTGTGGGTGTGTGGTGTGTGTGTGCGCCTGTGTGTGTGTATTAACGCTGAACGTAAAGCATTTAAGGCAGACATAAAGAAAACATAACAGTGATGGTCTCTCCTCCCCACAGCTCCACTCCCCTCCCTATCGGGTCGTTCACAGAGTCCACCTGACACCCAACTGTGCAGCGGGCAGACGGATGGGCCCCTGTCTCCGTGACAGATCGGCCCTCTGTAGGATGGGCTGTTTTGATATAGCTGCCGTGTCGCCCTCTCCTTACCTCGAGTGGCTTTTATTTATCACCACCTTTGTCTTCATCTTCTTCTTCGTCTTCTTCGGTCGTCTTCTTCTTCTTCTTTGCGTGATGCGAAAACAAAGCGCGACCTCCCGCATCGCACATTTCGATTCATTCGCGTTCGCATCGGATTAGCCTAAGAGAACACGGCGATCACAAAGAGGGGGGGGAGTCATAGTTTTGGTCGACAATTTTCTGCCGCATTCCATATTTCTTTGGTTGTCGGCCGCATATCCGGCATAAATTATCCTAAACACGCGGCCCCCGATATGCAAATTGAACGCGGCGGCACGTGATGCAGGCCCTAATGTAATGTAATATATGCCCGTCGGGGGAGGACGCTTTCATCCGAATGATCTCCTCTGTGCCGCTCTGAAGTGTCTCGCCTGAGCACGAGTGCGTACGTTTTTTTCCCTTTGCGGGGAATCAGACCACCAAAACCAGTGGCCCCGTTAACGCCGCACACTCCACGTCGCCGGTCGAGTCGAGAAGGGATGATGATGTGTGTTAAACAGACTGCGGAATGTTTTTTCGTTTCGTACGCCTGCGCCATTTTTGAATTTTTTGAATTACATCGGGTAAAGTTTAGACGATCTTATGCATCCATTATCTCCCCCCCCCCCCCCCCCCCCCACCGGATACTGTGTTGGAGTGCAGTGGTGATGGTGGATTCAACAGCGACAATATGTTTGAAAGGTAGTTGTTGGGTGTTGTGTTGGGTGTGTGTTGGGTGTGTGTTGGGTTTGCCAGAACTGATGTCTCAATGATTTGGGGGGGGGGGGGGGGGGAAACCATGAGTGTAGTTCTACTGTTTAATCATACAAACCGTTGTTAGAATGTTAGTGTTACGTCTCGCACGCTAGATTCTCTCGGTCTCGGAGAGAAACGGCGCCTTTTTCCGACGGCGCGTGATTGCGTTCCATCTCGGAAGACGTGAACATCACACACTGAATAGAATTAAGCCCAAAAAGTATAGTCTTGCACACAGAAGGTCAAGTTCAACAGAAGATAATGTAATTGGTTTCCCTGCTTTTATGTGAAATAAGATGAATTTTATATTAAAGTCGATTCTTTTTTTTCTAGATTATATAAAAACAATCTTTTTTTTACATTACATTCAAGATGAATCCGTTATTTATATAAATGTCCATTCACCGCCGGCAGCGCGTTAGAGCGGCCGACCGATCTCCCGCCAAACTCAAACCGCCGCCATCTGAGACGGGTCGCGTCGGTCGGTCGGCGGGACGAATGCGCCGAAGTCACCATTGACTGCCTGGTGGACTCGCTAGCCGTCCCTAGCATTTATCTAAACTCCCAACCATTCCTGGCCGTGACCCGTCTCAGGATTTGTTTTATTCAATGCTACTGGACTCGTCATCTCATTGAAAATGTACATTGATTTTTCTATCGAGGTCGCACATGGGCCAGAGAGATAGTGATGTAATAATCTTTATAACAATAATCTATAACATATATTATGTTATAGTGGGAGCTGATTGCATAACACTGTGATCCCTAGACGGATTTAAGGGGTGGTGGGAGTTATGTTATGTATATATAACATAAACCTCGAACTATCGTGACACAGACACACGAATCGATTGACATTAAACGAGGACGGAACGCCCTTGCGTCGCTCAAAGATAGCATCTGAAGATAGTTAGCTTTCCTCACGACTATTGGCGGCGGCGGCGGTGGCGGTGGTGTTCTATCCAATGTCTCTGTGTACATTCACAGAGAGGGGTACAGTAAATAAAGAATAACGACGCACCCACGGCAGATTACAAAGGCTGAGATGTAATTTATGCGCCGATGCTAACTGTGGGGGGTGGGTGGTGGGG
>PIJE02001527.1:22500-36272 GCA_002895965.2 Coryphaenoides rupestris | reverse complement strand
GGATGGATGGATAGATACTCAGAGATGTATAAATAGATGGACAGAGAGACGGAGAAGACGGATGGATAAGACATGCCGACGGAGCCAAATAGACGGATGCATGGACAGACAGATGCTGTAGCTGGAGAGACGGGCAGAAAGAGAGACAGAGCTAGATACTGTAGATAGATAGATGGATGGACAGATAGACAGATAGACAGGCAGGCAGGCAGACAGACAGACAGACAGACAGATTGATAATTATCCATCCATCTATCTATCTATCTGAGAGCATTCGCGGCGCTGCAGTGGGACTATAGACCGCCGGTTGGTGCGCGGGAGAGAGGAGAGAAAAGCTTTTAGTGGAGGATCAGGATGCACTCACCCCTGATGGCACCCCCCCTCTCCCCCCCCCTCTCCCCCATTCCTCCTCCTCCCCCCTCCACCTCCTGCCTCTCATTCGGTTGCAGATATAAAGACGAAGAGCAAAGAGTGTAGACAACAGATTGTGCCGGCGCAAAGCACAGCAACAACACAACCACCGACGCCCGATGCTCTCGTTTCTTATTATTTTCCGTCTTTTCTTTTCACACGAACGTACGCGAGCGCCTTTTCGGCTCCGTGACCGTTCAGTCTCCAATCCAGGCTCCTCATCATCATCATCATCATCATCATCATCCCGAAATCTATAAAATAAATAGAGGCCCAAAAGAGAAATACATACACCGAGGGGGGGAAAAAAAACAAAAAAATAGTCGATTTAATCTTGCTCTGTCTCTCCGGGGCGTGCCTTTATATCTCGTTTTGCTGTTTCAGCTCAACACCGTGTCAGGGGGTGTGAAATATGTCTCGGTGGCAATATTGGAATTGGATTTTTCTTCTATGCCAACACCCCCCCCCCCCCCCCCCCTCCCCGCACCCTCCAACCCCACCTCGTTCCCGCCACCCCACCCAACCCAACCCCACCCCTTACCTCGCTCGCCTCTCTAATACATCCATTCATTCCGCATTCCGTCGAAGCGTGGCACATACGTCGTACAGTACGGGAGGACCCACAATGCCTTGCTCCGGCGGCTGAATATTTCATGAGCGGCAGCGGCAGACTCACACCACCACCACCACCACCACCACACACACCCATCAATATTTGATTCCATTTCTCCTCCTCCTTTTTTTCCATCGGTTGCGTAAATCGCGGCCCCCGTCGCCGCCGCTGTTGTTGTTGTT
Source organism: Coryphaenoides rupestris (assembly GCA_002895965.2). Classification (NCBI taxonomy): domain Eukaryota; kingdom Metazoa; phylum Chordata; class Actinopteri; order Gadiformes; family Macrouridae; genus Coryphaenoides; species Coryphaenoides rupestris. The sequence goes on along the minus strand of PIJE02001527.1, from coordinate 35,066 downwards.
GTTGTTGTTGTTGTTGTCGTCCGACCCGACCGTTCGCCGCTTGTTCGTTGTTCTTTTTGTCTCGCTCGTTGCGTTGCGTTGCGTCGTGAGGTTTGGAGCCGTAATTCGTAACGTCCTCCGGCGTCGTGACGGAAGACGGCCGATCACCGGCGACATTGCGAGAGTGACGGCGCGATTTCTAACAGGCGGTTCGATTGTTGTCTCTCGCAGCGACGCTACGTTTCTGGCGTGTTCTTATAACGTCACGCCGACGCCGCCGTTTCGCCAGCGCTTATAGTATTTATAATGACAAATAGCTCATTATCGTGATACTGCATTGCGCTATAGGATGGACGTTGTTTTTATTCGACACAAATGCATTATCGCCGCCCGTAGCCTAGTTTGATGATTGAAAAACGGCCAGATGGATAGAGAGAGAGAGAGAGACATACAGGCAGACAGATTATAGATTATAGATGGCGGGGGGGTTAAAGGTTACGGTGGTGGTGTTTTATAGTGTGGGCGTGTTTTGTGATTAACAGACACACAAATACATTTGACTTGACTAGGATAGAGGGATGGATGGATGGACGCATGGAAGCGAAATCCTCAAGACACAATTTATTCGTTCAGAATGTTGCATTGAAAGACAATGCGACATAATCTGGATTACCAGAAGCTTTAGGTCCTCTGGAATGCGGTAAATCCCAACAGAATCGAGGCCTATCTTAGCCTGTCAGGCGTCAGTGGTGGTATGGAAATATAGAAATTAAATGTGACCAGGTAGGGTCCTGATCCATTTAGTGATCAATTGGGGCCCTGTGCCATTGGCGGCTCATTTGGGGCCCTGCTCCATTACTGATCAATTAGGACCCTGCACCATGAGTGATTAAGTAGGACCCTGATCAATTAGCGATCAATTAGGGCCCTGTGATCAGGTAGAGCCCTGTGCCATTGGTGATTCAATTTGGCCCCCATCCATTACTGATCAGTTGTGGCCCCTGTGCCATTAGTTGATCCAAATTAGGGCCCTGAGTCCATTAGTGATCAATTAGGGCCCTGCGGCAGTAGTGATCAACTGAAACCCTGCACCATGTGTCATCGGGAAGGGCCCTGATCAATTAGTGATCAATTAGGGCCCTGGTCCAAAAGTGACCAATTAGGGCCCTGCACTATTAGTGACCAATTAGGGCCCTGCACCATTGTGTGTTTCTGCGGTACACTGTAACATTACCTATTGGCATTTAGGGATAATATGACTAATATTATAAAACAAGACAATTATTTCGATATATTCATAATTACTGAGGTGTTCTGGACGACAATTCCCATTAATTTAACTGCGGTTTTCAGCCGGTGAGCCAGCGTTTCGTTGAGCAGCTGCACACCGGGACTCACAGCGCGTCTCCACTCTTGCTCTGAAAGACAACACTTTTCAAAGTGTTCCACAGTGATGCCACGCCGCCCGTCCAACTCTCCTGTGGCTGCCGCTGCTGCTGCTGCTGCTGCTGCTGCTGCTGCTGCTGCTGCTCAGACATCATTTTATTTTAGACGAGGGCCCCACAGCAATTTCAGCAAACCGACACTAAATGTCAAATCAAACATTGTCTGTGTACCGGCGCACTGCACCATTACCCAGACTGCCCGCTGTCTGCCCGGCGTTTCATCACAATATCACTATATCACTTTATCGATGTCTTGTCTGTTCCCCGTCCCGTTCGACCTGTGGCTGCCTGTACCCTAAAATAGCCATAAAAAGATCCAAAAGTCTAAAAAGTAAAAGTGAAATATATTCTTTTGCCCCAAAGGTCTTCCATTATTAATACTTTCGATGTAAAACGAGCTGACACCGAATTCATCCATATGCAGGGTTCACTTAGACCGCTCGTACTCCTTTTAATTATGCGAGGAAGGATATGCTCACAAGGTTAGTTTCTGCTTTGGAATATTATGAATTATTTTGAAACCCTAACACGGCGGCGGCGGGGGGGAGGACAATCATTTTCAACATTGTCTGTGAAATATATCGTTCTGTCGTGTGAACACATTATGTTCTGCAAAGTGTAAATCCGCTGGGCAATTCAACGACTGAGCTGAGGTGTAATGTATGGAGCGTGTACGATCGGCTTCCATTGACTGGACGCTACCTCGTAAAACTACTCGCCTACAAGTTACACAGAGCATCAATGTGTGCCGCCATCCATCCATCCACAAGTCAGGCTTCAAACTGAATTATTATGGTTCTATTTTGTTGTTTGGTTCAAGATTCAAGAACTTTATTCGTCACATACACATACAGAATATGCAGTGAAAAGAGAAAAGTGCCGATGCCCGGCGGAATGTGCGAGAACAGAACAAATACAAATAACCAGAGTGTCAAATATCCACACTATTTACGGTCAAAAAATACCAAATTCCATTTCACCGAGGTGTTGAAATTGAAATTATTCTAATAGATCCGTCCCAATACCTTTTCGGTCTGACACTTGTTCATCGTCCCTCGTGTGACTCTCCCTCTATCAGCCAAAATCCACTCAAAATTCCCTTTTCAATTTAGAACGGTCTCTGGAGAACAAGACCGAGGCCGCCGACGAGACCTGTCCTTTATCACAATCTGACAACACAAAAACATTCCATTAACCTTCTGTCGTTTCTGTCATTTTTTTTTGCTGTTGTCCCGTCTGAGTGGGAGGGACAGCCGAGTCGCTGTGGTCGGAGAGTCTGGCTCCCGGTCGGAGGGGTCGGCGGTTCGAATCCCCGATGTCACGACCTGTAGGACGTCCTTGAGCAAGACGCCTACACCCTATACTGTACTGCTCTCAAAATATCTCAAAATAAATATACACAACAAGTTGGGAAACGACTAAGTACTTAACCGTAATTGTACGGCAATTATAATAATAACCTATATTATGATTATTAATTAATTAATGTACTTATGTATTTATATATATTTTTTGAATTATTCTTATAAACTTTATTTAGATGGCAACTTTTTGCACAAATTTACAAAGTGCTCGTGCAAATAAGGGGGAAGTCAACAGCATATGTAACAACGGTAGAAAAAAACCAAACATGGCCGTCGCTTTGACGATGAAACGGCGAAAGAGCGGGAGCAAGAATCCTCCTCCTCCTCTTCCTCCTGCTCCTCCTCCTCCTCCTCCTTGCGGCTCAGCAGGGTTCTGGAGCCAACCGGTTGCCTCGCTGACTGACACCCAAAGTGGCACTAATTGGCAGGAGCTCCGACAGCTCCTCCTCCGACGAGTTGAAATGTGCCGACTGTGGAAGAAGAAATGAAGTTCTTGCCCGTTTGAGAGAAGTTTTATTCCAGATTTCAAAGCATTGTCCTTTTTTGTGGATTCAACCCTTTGCACATTGTGTGGCGAGAACGTCCTATTCTTGTATGACGCCGATAACGACGCCTCGCACAGGTGACGGCGGCGTCTTAAAGATCGCCTATCTTTTAATTAGGCTTAGGCTATCGTTCTATACGGCGTGAGTACAGATCAGAATACTGGATGAGAAGTTATCTGCACACGGTTATCTCTCAGTGGTCGTTTCTTTTAATTTTGTCCAAGCAAATATCATCAAAGACTCACCGCTAATCACGTATTCCCTCATCCAGTATTCCGATGAGCCGGAGCCTAGCGAAGAGATCAGTCATCTTTGAAACGTTCCCCTTCACCTGTGCCAGGCTCATCGGCATCGTCCAAGAATTTTCCTGTTAATTCGCTGCTTCGGAATGCAGGTTGAGGTCCACAAGAATAACATCTGTGATCAAACTTCTCAAACAGGGAAGGAAACAAAGAACTTTCCTCTTCCACATGTCAATAATAGTCATCTTGTTTAACAGTCATCTTCTTGTTGTGTTATGTTGTGATTTGTGTTGTGGATTTCATCTTTGTGGTTCATATTTGGTGTTTTCCGTGAACGTCATTGGGTTATTAAAATTTGCAAAGGTTTTTGGAGATGCAGTTTGTTTGTTTGTCTGTCCCCACATATCTGACCCGTCAAGGAGGTACAACCGGAACCTTTTAATTCTCCATTCTTTCACGGAGATAGTTTTTTAAGTGAATGGCGAACGGGCCGCTTTCTCGTCGTGCTTTTAGCGAACCGCTGAGGCCGCTTTAAAGCAATTTTGAAGAGCGTTTATGCGCGCCAAGACAATGGGAGGATCAAGCCGATCGAGGGAATCCAACCGGCCGCTATGTTATCCACGAGGTGCCCTGTTGTGCGATGCTCTCTGACTGGACTCTTTTCACTTTTAGCCAGCGGGTTTTCTAACACTTTAGCATAAACCCAATAGAAATTAACACTGCGTTTGCCTCACAGCGAGCGGGATTCGCTAACCTGGTTTTCTTCAACTATTTCATTTATTTAACACATTCACACTCACCTGTCGAGCGGACCGCCGATTTAGCCCATCCCCTTGTCGGACCCTGCCACCCGGCCATTTGGTTTCCCCATTCTCCAGTACATAGACTCCGCGCGGGGGGGGGGCGGTGTGAGGACTAGTACAGGGGTGGGCAATTATTTTGGCTCAAGGGCCACATTTGGTTTTTAAAGTTGACAGACGGGCCGGGCCATTAGTAGATGAGGATCACAGCGTCTAGCACCCCCCCCCTCCGAATTAACGGTCTGCATATTAGTGTCCTCTGATCTAGTGGACCCAATCAAGAAATCAATTGCAGGATGAAAAAAAACAGCAAAATGAATACTACAAATGTAAATGTATTATAGGACTGTTGTTAATGTAAATGCCCGACGGGCCGGATTAAACAACGCAACGGGCCGTATGTGGCCCGCGGGCCGTAGTTTGCCCAGGTCTGATCTAGTCTGTTGCCATGGTTTCTTGAGGTCGACCTGCACCGTGAAAATGGTGTCCTGCAGCCCGAGGAAGCCTCAACTCATCCCATCATCACGACGAGGTGCCGTCATGGCAACGGTTCTGCTCCCACTCCCCCCCCCCAAAAAACAAGCATTTTAAACCTAACAACATTTAATGGAACAACAGGGTTTAGATTAGATTAGATTTAGATGAGTTTACATTTTGAGCAACAAGAATTTCCATCGGGATTCATTAAGTTTTCTCATCTTATCTTATCTAATCTTATTAAAACAACGTCAAAATCTATTGATCCGACCCTAATGTGATAATATTGTATTGACGTTTTTCGTACACAAGTTGGGTACTTTTCCCCCTCATACACTCGAGTGCCACCCAAGCTTTTGAGAAGAATTTATTCAGCAACCGTTTGGAAAGTAACCTCCACCTGGACACGAACCAAGGAATCCAGGAAAAGAGACGATAGTATTGTATTTTCTTTTCTCTATTATTTCCATCACTTGCGGTTCGGAAGTTATCGGCAAAAAATATGAAGTTGCTCTTGGAAGCGTTTTGTGTTTCGTAATGAAAAGCTTGTCGTTGTGTTGTTGTTGTACGGCGCTAAAAAGATTTGAGTACATCCATTCACAGCCGTGGCTTACCTGTAGATTACGGTAATGCCCACAAAACCAACGTTACGCCGACCTTCACTCACGTTCAGTTGCAGCTCGAGATATTTCCGGAAGAATAATGGTTTAGTGGGTCCGACGCAGCAGAAGGAGAAAAGTCCTCGATCTCTGTTGCTCGTTAACGTGGAGAAGATCTCGCTGAAAGATTAAAGATTTACAAGATAATGATGTTTACGCTCGCACACAATAATGACGGTGGTAACGCAAGCCGAAAGGTTTTTCCGTTCTCCGTTATATTGTGACATGTATTCCGTGAATTCTAAAAGTGGTGTTGACCTTTCCTCCGCTCGGGGCGAGTTTGCATTTTGCATTTAATCCTCACACGCCCTCGCGGCTGCCTGCTCGTATATCCTCGACCGAAACCACACTTCAACAGCATTTCTGCAGTCGACAAAATCAGTTTTAATAGCAAGACAACCTCACTGCTACTACTACTACTACTACTACTACTACTACTACTACTACTACTACTACTACTACGATGTTGAATCTGATGATTCGATCCACGTCGGCGATAAGACATCTTGAGTCTTGACATCGGACCATCTCCATATCTAAGAGTCCTGTCGCCCCGAACTCCCTCCATGCCTCCCTTCCTTAAAAAAAAAAGAGGTTATTTTTGGACCGAAACTAGTTGGGGAGGGAGGGAGATGGGAGGGAAGGGAGATGGGAGGAGAGAGAGAGAGGGAGGGAGGGAGGAGGGGGGGGGCGATGAGTTTGATATTCCCCTTCTTAGTTATTGAATAATTTACAGGCCGTGCCCGAGTATTCATTATAATATATCAAAATAATTGTCTTGTTTTATAATATTAGTCATATTATCCCTAAATGCCAATAGGTAATGTTACAGTGTACCGCAGAAACACACAATGGTGCAGGGCCCTAATTGGTCACTAATAGTGCAGGGCCCTAATTGGTCACTTTTGGACCAGGGCCCTAATTGATCACTAATTGATCAGGGCCCTTCCCGATGACACATGGATCAGGGCTGCTTATTGATCACTAATGGCGCAGGGCCCTAATTGATCAGTTATGGATCGGGGCCCAAATTGATCACCAATGGCACAGGGCTCTACCTGATCACAAAATGGATCAGGGGCTTATTGATCACTAATGGCGCAGGGCCCTAATTGATCGCTAATTGATCAGGGTCCTACTTAATCACTCATGGTGCAGGGTCCTAATTGATCAGTAATGGAGCAGGGCCCCAAATGAGCGCCAATGGCACAGGGCCCCAATTGATCACTAATGGATCAGGACCCTTCCTGGTCACATTTCATTTCCTATATTTCCATACCACCACTGATGCCTGACAGGCTTCTGATTCTGTTGGGATTTACCGCGTCCAGAGGACCTAAAGCTTCTGGTAATCCAGATTACGTCGCATTGTCTTTCAATGCAACATTCTGAACGAATAAATTGTGTCTTGAGGATTTCGCTTCCATGCGTCCATCCATCCCTCTATCCTAGTCAAGTCAAATGTATTTGTGTGTCTGTTAATCACAAAACACGCCCACACTATAAAACACCACCACCGTAACCTTTAACCCCCCCGCCATCTATAATCTATAATCTGTCTGCCTGTATGTCTCTCTCTCTCTCTCTCTATCCATCTGGCCGTTTTTCAATCATCAAACTAGGCTACGGGCGGCGATAATGCATTTGTGTCGAATAAAAACAACGTCCATCCTATAGCGCAATGCAGTATCACGATAATGAGCTATTTGTCATTATAAATACTATAAGCGCTGGCGAAACGGCGGCGTCGGCGTGACGTTATAAGAACACGCCAGAAACGTAGCGTCGCTGCGAGAGACAACAATCGAACCACCCGTTAGAAATCGCGCGTCACTCTCGCAATGTCGCCGTCGTGATCGGGCCGTCTTCCGTCACACGCCGGAGACGTTACGAAATTACGGCTCCAAACCTCACGACGCAACGCCAACGCAACGAGCGAGACAAAAAGAACAACGAAGCAAGGCGGCGAACGGTCGGGTCGGACGACAACAACAACAACAACAACAACAACAACAACAACACGGCGGCGGCGACGGGGGCCGCGATTTACGCAACCGATGGAAAAAAAGGAGGAGGATGGAGAATGGAATCAAATATTGCATGGGTGTGTGTGGTGGTGGTGGTGGTGGTGGTGTGAGTCTGCCCCCGCTGCTGCCGCTCATGAAATATTCAGCCGCCGGAGCATGGCATTGTGGGTCCTCCCGTACTGTACGACGTATGTGCCTCGCTTCGACGGAATGCGGAATGAATGGATGTATTAGAGAGGCGAGCGAGGTAAGGGGGTGGGGTGGGGTTGGGTGGGGTGGCGGGAACGAGGTGGGGTTGGAGGGTGCGGGGAGGGGGGGGGGGGGGGGGGGGGGGGGTGTTGGCATAGAATGAAAAATCCCAATTCCAATATTGCCACCGAGACATATTTCACACCCCCTGACACGGTGTTGAGCTGAAACAGCAAAACGAGATATAAAGGCACGCCCCGGAGAGACAGAGCAGATTAAATCGACCAATTTTTTTGTTTTTTTTCCCCCCCCTCGGTGTATGTATTTCTCTTTTGGGCCTCTATTTATTTTATAGATTTCGGGATGATGATGATGATGATGATGATGATGGTGAGGAGGAGGACGTTAGCCTGGATTGGAGACTGAACGGTCACGGAGCCGAAAGGCGCTCGCGTACGTTCGTATGGAAAGAAAAGACGGAAAATAATAAGAAACGAGAGCAGCGTCGGTGGTTGTGTTGTTGCGCCGGCACAATCTGTTGTCTACACTCTTTGCTCTTCGTCTTTATATCTGCAACCGAATGAGAGGCAGGAGGTGGAGGGGGGAGGAGGAGGAGAGGGAGGAGGAATGGGGGAGAGGGGGGGGGAGAGGGGGGTGCCATCAGGGGTGAGTGCATCCTGATCCTCCACTAAAAGCTTTTCTCTCCTCTCTCCCGCGCACCAACCGGCGGTCTATAGTCCCACTGCAGCGCCGCGAATGCTCTCAGATAGATAGATAGATGGACGGATAATTATCTGTCTGTCTGTCTGTCTGTCTGCCTGCCTGCCTGCCTGTCTATCTGTCCATCCATCTATCTATCTACAGTATCTAGCTCTGTCTCTCTGTCTGCCCGTCTCTCCAGCTACAGTATCTGTCTGTCCATGCATCCGTCTATTTGGCTCCGTCGGCATGTCTTATCCATCCGTCTTCTCCGTCTCTCTGTCCATCTATTTATACATCTCTGAGTATCTATCCATCCATCCATGCATGCATGCATCTGTCTCTCTGTCCATCTGTCTGCCCGTCTCTCTGTCCATCTATCCCAGTCTCGCCATTCCAACCCGACTGACTGACTGGGCCTCCTGCTTCCTATTCGCTCCTGCATAAACGATGTGGGTTTTTTTTTCTCTTCCCCCTCTAAATGAAGCATCATTTAACCCCCTCCCCTCCTGCAGCCGCGGGACCTGCAGCCGCGGGACCCTGCGGTGTGTGTGTGTGTGTGTGTGTGTGTGTGTGTGTGTGTGTGTGTTTGTCTCATCCAGCAGTCAGCAGTCTGATCGCCGCATACCCGCACCCATTCTGCTGTGCGCTGCTGTCCGGTACACTTCATCTGCCTCAGCTCAGTCTGTCTTGCCAGCCCCCCCCCCCCCCCACCCCCGCCCGCCCCCCCCCCCGTGGGCCCCGCATCGGGTGTTCACAGTGATGGTCAGTCATTCACATCGCCACGACGACGCAGCATCCCCCCCCCCCCTCCCCCCCATCCCATACAGCCACATGGCCGAGTGCGACAAGACACAGAGAGAGACGGTCGGCGAGATGGCTTCAGAGGGAACGCCGTCGTCGTCTCCTCCCTTACAACCCCCATAAATCTTTTAATCACGACTCCGACAGGCGAGCCTCGCTCCCGATAAGCCGCCATGTCTTCCTCTCCCCCTCCTCCCTCTCCTCTCTCCTCCTCCTCCTCTCCTCTCCCCTTCCTCCTCCTCCCTCCTCCTCCTCTCCCTCCTCCCTCCTCCCTCCTCTGTCTTTCTTCCCTTCCGATCGGCCATTCTTTTCCAGACGTGTTTCCTTTCTTCCCCTTTAACCGTCCAATCTCTTCCCTCCGTTCCTTTCACATCTCCCCTCCCCCCCTCCTCCTCCTCCTCCCCATCCTCCCCCCCATCCTCCCCTCCTCTCCTGTCGCCTGTCTACCGTGGTGCTCTAATGAATACTCGGGCACGGCCTGTAAATTATTCAATAACTAAGAAGGGGAATATCAAACTCATCGCCCCCCCCCCTCCCTCCTCTCTCTCCCTCTCTCTCTCTCCTCCCATCTCCCTTCCCTCCCATCTCCCTCCCTCCCCAACTAGTTTCGGTCCAAAAATAACCTCTTTTTTTTTAAGGAAGGGAGGCACGGAGGGAGTTCGGGGCGACAGGACTCTTAGATATGGAGATGGCCCGATGTCAAGACTCAAGATGTCTTATCGCCGACGTGGATCGAATCATCAGATTCAACATCGTAGTAGTATTAGTAGTAGTAGTCGTAGTAGTAGTAGTAGTAGTAGTAGTAGTAGTAGTAGTAGTAGTAGTAGTAGTAGTAGTAGTAGTAGTAGTAGTAGTAGTAGTAGTAGTAGTAGTAGCAGTGAGGTTGTCGTGCTATTAAAACTGATTTTGTCGACTGCCGAAATGCTGTTGAAGTGTGGGTTTCGGTCCGAGGATATACGAGCAGGCAGCCGCGAGGGCGTGTGAGGATTAAATGCAAAATGCAAACTCGCCCCGAGCGGAGGAAAGGTCAACACCACTTTTAGAATTCACGGAATACATGTCACAATATAACGGAGAACGGAAAAACCTTTCGGCTTGCGTTACCACCGTCATTATTGTGTGCGAGCGTAAACATCATTATCTTGTAAGTCTTTAATCTTTCAGCGAGATCTTCTCCACGTTAACGAGCGACAGAGATCGAGGACTTTTCTCCTTCTGCTACGTCGGACCCACTAAACCATTATTCTTCCGAAATATCTCGAGCTGCAACTGAACGTGATCGAAGGTCTCGTAACGTTGGTTTTGTGGGCATTACCGTAATCTACAGGTAAGCCACGGCTGCGAATGGATGTACTCAAATCTTTTTAGCGCCGTACAACAACAACACAACGACAAGCTTTTCATTACGAAACACAAAACGCTTCATATTTTTGCCGATAACTTCCGAACCGCAAGTGATGGAAATAATAGAGAAAAGAAAATACAATACTATCGTCTCTTTTCCTGGATTCCTTGGTTCGTGTCCAGGTGCAGGTTACTTTCCAAACGGTTGCTGAATAAATTCTTCTCAAAAGCTTGGGTGGCACTCGAGTGTATGAGGGGGAAAAGTACCCAACTTGTGTACGAAAAACGTCAATACAATATTATCACATTAGGGTCGGATCAATAGATTTTGACGTTGTTTTAATAAGATTAGATAAGATAAGATGAGAAAACTTAATGAATCCCGATGGAAATTGTTGTTGCTCAAAATGTAAACTCATCTAAATCTAATCTAATCTAAACCCTGTTGTTCCATGAAATGTTGTTTGGTTTAAAATGCTTGTTTTTTTTGGGGGGGGGGAGTGGGAGCAGAACCGTTGCCATGACGGCACCTCGTCGTGATGATGGGATGAGTTGAGGCTTCCTCGGGCTGCAGGACACCATTTTCACGGTGCAGGTCGACCTCAAGAAACCATGGCAACAGACTAGATCAACTCCCCGCTACGGCGTTTTTATCCGGCCTGCAATAAGCTATTCAGTGAATCATGTTTTTTAATCCTGCAATGAAACACTGCACTAGTCGCACTCCGGGGGGGGGGGGGGTGCTAGACGCTGTGATCCTCATCTACTAATGGCCCGGACCGTCTGTTAACTTTAAAAACCAAATGTGGCCCTTGAGCCAAAATAATTGCCCACCCCTGGACTAGATCCTCAACACCCCCCCCCCCGCGCGGAGTCTATGTACTGGAGAATGGGGAAACCAAATGGCCGGGTGGCAGGGTCCGACAAGGGGATGGGCTAAATCGGCGGTCCGCTCGACAGGTGAGTGTGAATGTGTTAAATAAATGAAATAGTTTAAGAAAACCAGGTTAGCGAATCCCGCTCGCTGTGAGGCGAACGCAGTGTTAATTTCCATTGGGTTTATGCTAAAGTGTTAGAAAACCCGCTGGCTAAAGTGAAAAGAGTCCAGTCAGAGAGTATCGCACAACAGGGCACCTCGTGGATAACATAGTGGCGGGTTGGATTCCCTCGATCGGCTCGATCCTCCTATTGTCTTGGTGCGCATAAACGCTCTTCAAAATTGCTTTAAAGCGGCCTCAGCGGTTCGCTAAAAGCATGATGAGAAAGTGGCCCGTTCGCCATTCACTTAAAAAACTATCTCCGTGAAAGAATGGAGAATTAAAAGGTTCCGGCTGTACCTCCTTGACGCCACACAATCGCCTGTTTTGAACGGGCACATTTTGAACAGGCACGGGGGTCACGATTCGAAAGGTCATATGACTCGTACACTATAACACCATCGACACGCAGAGGATGGATTAAAATGGGAGAAAAATGATTGTGTGAGTACAACGGTGTTTGAGCCTGAAACAAATGGAGGAAAAGTCATGAATAAAGTAAATAGTAAAAAAGTAAGAAAAGTATTCATCAATCAAACGATACACATGGATTAGGTCTGTACCGTGACCATTATATACCTGCCGACGAACACACAGCCACACCTCCACACCTACAAACAGCCACACCCACAGCTCCACGCAGCCACACCCCACACAGCCACAAGCAGCCACACCCACACGTAGCCACACCCACACGGACCCACACCCACAAGCAGCCACACCCACACACAGCCACACCCACAAGCAGCCACACCCACAAGTAGCCACACCCACACAGACCCACAAGCAGCCACACCCACAAGCAGCCCACAAGCAGCCACACCCACAAGCAGTCACACCCACATAGAGCCGCAGCCACACCCACATGCAGCCACACCCACAAGCAGCCACAGCCACACCAAGCCACACCCACACCCACAAGCAGCCACAGCCACACCAAGCCACACCCACACAC
>PIJE02001527.1:0-17500 GCA_002895965.2 Coryphaenoides rupestris | reverse complement strand
GGACTCCGGATTACGAGGGGGAAACGGAATTGGGAGACCTCAGGATGATCATCGGGCTCGACGAGGCTGCTGGTCGACTAATGCCCTCTGCTACTCTGCAGTTATCTGGGAAAAACCAGCAGGGCCCGTCTGCAGAGACCTTTTCCCAGTTCAGTGCGTCTGGCTCTGCCCATCACCTCGTCCGTGAGTCGATCGAATCAACGCGGCGTTGCTCCTCTTCGCCTTCCAAGTCATTCCCACCACCTCGTACTCTGCTAGCATCTCTGCTAGCGTCTATCTATAGACTATATGTGTGTGTGTGTGCGCATGTGTGTGTGTGTGTGTGTGTGTGTGTGCGCTTAGCGATGCAATCTCATACCCTTAGCCTAGCCTAGCCTCGCGCCTTTTATGAATGAACACCCCCCACCCCCCAAGGTTGTAAAGCACCCTGGACTGCTGGACTGTGATCATTTGAACAGATATACGGCGTGGCTACACACGCGAGCACCGTTTGAAGCCACACCGCCGACGACCGAAGCATAACAAGCCACAACGTCGCGGGCCACAGAGAGAGACATGTTTTTTTCAATCATGTTTTTATTGATTGATTGATGTTCAACTCCGCCATTCTCTCCAGTTTTCGCACACAGACTCCCTGGATCTGTTTTGCCACCTCTCTTCCTCCACCATCACCTCTCTCTCCTCCTCCATCACCCTCTTCCTCCACCACCTTCCCTCACTTCGTCCATCACCCTCTTCCTCCACCACCTTCCCTCTCTTCCTCCATCACTCTCGCCTTCCACCTCACTCTTCCTCCATCCCTCTCTCCCTCCACCCCTCTCTGTCTCCGTCATGCTCTTCCTCCACCAGCCTATTCCTCTCCACCCCTCTCTACCCCGTCGCTCTCTTCCTCCATCCCTGTCTCCTTCCACCACTCTTCCTCCACACCACCCCTCTCCCTCCATCACACTCTTCCTCCATCATCACCACCCACTCCTCCTCCTCTCCCTCCTACTCCCCTCCTCCCTCCTCCACTCCTCTCCTCTTCCTCCATCATCTCCTCCTCTCCCTCCCACCCTCCTCCTTCCTCTCCCTCCTCTCCCTCCTCCTCCTCCATCATCTCCTCCTCCTCTTCTCCCTCTCACCCTCTCTCCTCTCCTCTCCTCTCCTCCTCTCTCTTCTCTCCTCCTCCTCTCCTCCCCTCCTCCCTCCTCCCTCCCCCCAACCCACCTCCTCCCCTCTCTTCCTCCACCCCCTCTCCCTCCATCACCCCAACCTCCTCCATCACGCTCTCCTCCTCCACCACCCCTCTCTCCCTCCACCAACCCACACTCCTCCATCAAGCTCTCCTCCTCCACCCCTCTCTCCTCCTCCACCAACCCAACCTCCCATCACGCTCTCCTCCTCCACCACGCTCTGCCTCTCCAGTGATTCCATTCCTCTGCAGTGTAGCTTTGATCTTCATTCTGTATGCAGGGATGTGTTCTTCTTCAACCCCACGGCGAGGCTCAGCCGCACATATTATGCATCCCAAAATAAAACCCGGAACTCACGACGTCCGGGCATTCCCAAAATAAGGAACGGGTAGCAGAATGAGCTCAGTCTGTGTTGCGTAAAAACAGAGAGAGAGAGAACGCCAGGTCTGGTTTGGACCTCTAATCAGGATTGCTATTGGTATTGGCATTAGTAATGTTTATTTATTTAAAGGTGCTATATGTAAGAATCAGTGCATTCTGATCTCCGTGGGTTGAGACAATAACAATCAGAAACTAATGTTAGTTCTAATCATAATTAAACCTTGTACACATTTTAAAATGCTATGAAATATATACATGTTTTAATTATCCGCACTTACATGTCACTTCATTCCTTTTTCCCACAAAATCCGACCCGACTCAAAGATAAGAGAAATCATCCAAAAAGCTGTTCTACGCAACAGAGAGAGTCGGGGGAAGCTCTCGTGTTTTAACTTCAACCACAACCTGCTCACAAACTGGCGATTTAAAGCGATTTGTGCTGTAAAATCCTGAACATGTAGTCCCTGAACGGATTCATGATTCTTACATACAGCACCTTTAAATCATTGATTTCAGATCTGTAGATTTACAGACGGGAGAAATGGAGAGTCATGTTCCGAATTGGCTAACCCCGTAATACATGAAATAGCGACGTTTTCCGAAACAAATCTAGGCTAACGGACCCTTAGCCGAGTGCCCAGAATTACCGAAATACTGAGGAAGTTCACGCGTGAAATGGTACACGTTCGCTAAAAAGTGGCTAAAGTATCTTTATCGTGAAATAAGAATCACTCGATGTTGTTATTTACCGCTAAGCTATGTTCACGCACAATACAATCAACCACACGTTGACGCAGTGCCGCTAATGTATTCTAGTCCATGAGCGCACGTACCAATTAATATTCACAGTATTCATGCACAGATATACATGTACTGTATAATATTAACATCTCAGTGTGGACATGAAGCAGTAAAACTAGTGATGAAGGTCTCTCATTTCGGAGCTTCCTCATCCTCAGGTTCCCACCCTCCGTAACTTGAGGAAGATTAGATGCAACCCCATGCTGCGTGATGGTGCAGAGGTAGAGAGAGAATGATAGAGACAGAGAGGGGAGAGGGAGAGAGAGACAGAGAGGAAGGGAGAGAGAGGCAGAGAGAGAGAGAGACAAAGAGAGAGATGGAGAGAGAGAGCGAGGCAGAGGGAGAGGGAGGGAGAGAAGAAGGAGAGAGAGAGACAGAGAGAGACAGAGAGGGAGAGAGAGAGACAGAGAGGCAGAGAGAGACAGAGAGAGACAGAGAGAGAGAGAGGCAGAGAGAGAGAGAGAGGCATATAGAGAGAGGCATAGAGAGAGAGACAGAGAGAGAGAGAGAGAGAGAGAGAGAGAGAGAGAGAGAGGCAGAGAGAGGCAGGGAGCAAGGCAGAGGGAGAGAGTGGGAGAGAAGAAGGAGAGAGAGAGACAGAGAGAGAGAGACAGAGAGAGAGAGAGAGGGAGAGAAAAATACAGAGAAAGGGAGAGAGTGCAAGAGACAGAGAGAGAGAGAAGAGAGGCATTATAGAGAGACGGCAGAGGAGAAGAGACAGAGGAGAGAGAGAGAGAGGCATATAGAGTAGGCAGAGAGAGCATAGAGAGGAGAAGAGAGAGGGAGAGAAAGAGGGTAGAGCGAGCAGAGAGAGACGAAAGAAGAGAGAGAGAGACAGAAAGAATGATACTTGCATCGATAGGCGTTAGATCAAACGGTTTCAGAACCGCCGTCAGCCTGAGCAAGCTCCACATAAACGACATCATAAAGACGCTGCAGATGGGCAGCGAATGTTATGTTCATGGTTTGTGTATGCGTGTGTGTGTGTGTGTGTGTGAGTGTGTGTGTGTGTGTGTGTGTGAATGTGTGTGTGTGTGTGTTTGAGCCTATTCATGCATGTGTGTGTGTGTGTGTGTGTGTGTGTGTGTGCGTGCATGCGTACACGTATCATCCATGGGTTTTTGCGAGGAAGAGCTTAATGACTGACCTTGATCCCCAGTGCCAGGTCCCCCCCCTGTCTACCCATCCTCCCCCACCCGAGCCCACCCACCCGACACCCGACACCACCCACCAACACCGACCCCACCCACCCGGGCCCTGCAGCTACAGCCAGGTCCATCGGGTTGCCGTGCAGCTCCGAGCTCCAACAGCATATTTAAACGACCTGCGCTGGCAGACATGGATCTGGTGGTTTCTACGGCAGCGGATGCACACTTTGATTTCTAGTAGAAGACGAACACGGGGGGGTTTGGGTTTGGGTTTGGGTTTGGGTTTGGGTGGAACTAATCTCAGATCCATCCGTTCGGCGAGGTTACAGCAGAACCTCTGATCCAGCAAAGAGCCTGGACTGGAAACCTGAACGAGTCACACCTTGTTTTGTTTTGAGATGTTCTACCAAAGTAAACTCTTTCGCAGTCGAGTCGATGAAGCGTTCCGATGGGGATTTTAAGAAGTACAGTGTATCTCTACAGTGGCCAGTCTACAAGGTGTTGATTTGAGGGTTGCTCATGGTCTAAGGTGCTGGCATTTCACCAGGAACGACGACCGTTCTGCTGGTGAAATGCATTGTGGGTTATCCAAAGCCAAAACCGTAGTGTCCATAGTTGACTCATAGCGCAATAGAACGCTCGGTTCTCGGATCGGAACATTCGTGTACTCACACATTCACATGATAACACTTAACGACACTTAAGCGCACACTAAGTGCAGCACTTTAAACAGTCATTCACCCGAAAAAACACTTAAATGCACACTTACTCTTATATATGAATATGAATTGGAATTCGTGGAAAAATGGAACGAAGTGAGATGTAAGCGTGGATAATTAAAAATATATTCATGTACCGTATATTTCATAGCTTTTTTAAATGTGTAAAAGGTTTAATTATGATTAGAACTAACATTAGTTTCTGATTATTATTGTCTCAAGCCACGGAGCTCAGAATGCACTTCTGATTCTGACATATAGAACCTTTAAGTGAACACTTTATGCATTGTGGGTTTAACCTCAGCCAACCGTAGTGTCCACAGTCGACTCATAGCGCAGGAGAACGCTGGGTTCTCGCCTCGGAACATTTGGGTACTCTCAACACACCACGTTCTGCATTGTACTACACCCACAATCGAGACCACGAGACACCAGACGCAACACAGACACCACACCAGACCACCACCACCAGACCACACACCGACACACACCACACACCAGACACACACCGGACACACACCAGACACACACCACACACACACCAGACACACACACCAGACACACACCAGACACACACACCAGACACACACCGGACACACACACCAGACACACACAACGGACACACACACCGGACACACCCACACACACACGACACACACACCAGACACACGACACACACACCAGACACACACCAGACACACACCAGACACACACACCAGACACACACACCAGACACACACCAGACACACACCACACACCAGACACACACACCAGACACACACCAGACACACACACCAGACACACACACCAGACACACACCAGACACACACCAGACACACACACACACCAGACACACACCAGACACACACCAGACACACACACACACACACACACACACCAGACAGACACCAGACACACACTTCAAGCGTCACGCGTCACATGCAAGACAGGACACACCTCTTCCTGTTGCCCAGCGGGAGGAAGGAGAAGAAATGTGTGAGAATTAACAGTCGCACACCCGCAACCCCGCAAACAAGAGAAACAACAATGCTGTCTGTCTGTGCAACCGAGAGTGTACATGTATGTGTCAGACATCGGGTGGGTGGGCGGGCGGGTGGGTCCACACACACACACACACACACACACACACACACACACACACACACACACACACACACACACACACACACACACACACACACACACACACACACACACACACACATACACACACACACACACACACACACACACACACACACACACACACTCAGGTGGAGTGTGAGGTGAGGGGGAGACTGCGTAGGAATCAGAGAAAGGGGAAAAAAGAGATGAGGGAAAGAATCAGGCCAACGCCTCTCTCTCTCTCTCTCTCTCTCTCTCTCTCTCTCTCTCTCTCTCTCTCTCTCTCTCCGTCTAGATGCTTCCATCTGTCCATGTTAGACGGCTGTGTGTTGAGTTTTTGCTGCGTCTCCGGGAGAGAGTGCTTGAATGTGTGTGTTTTCCCCATTTCTGATTTGTTTGTACAGTAATCTGACTTTTCTTTGTCAATAAGCAAGAGTCTTGCCTCTGTGTGTGTGTGTGCGTGCATGCATGTGTGTGTGTGTGCGTGCATGTGTGTGTGCGTACGGATATTACTCATTCTGATTGCAATATGCACGGTGCGGGCTACATTAGTTTCTCATATTCAAGAGATAGAAATGCAATATTTTCCATTTTCCACGGTGCAGAAATCCTTACCGCAACAGGAGCCATTAAAATGTGGAATAACGACGTTAAAATTAGCGACTAAAAATGGACAAGGCTTCATAGTTGAAGAAGCAGAACAGGAAAAAGGCGAATAGGGAATAAATTACATCGTCGTAAAAAGATGTTGAATTGCATTCCATGAGAGGCGACTATTTTTAGCGCATCTCGCCTTATAGAACACTTTTATCTCCACTAAAACTTTTGGGAAATAAAAATATGGGACTTATATCGCACCAGTGGCACAGCACAGCAGTGTGTCGATGCGCAACGCTGGTTGGGGGGTGTGTGTGTGTGTGTGTGTGTGTGTGTGTGTTTGTGTTTAGCTGTCCATGTGTGTACTATGTGTATGTGTGTACTATGTGTGTTTGTGTGTGTGTGTATTTGTATGTGTGTGTGTGTGTGTGTGTGTGTGTGTGTGTGTGTGTGTGTGTGTGTGTGTGTGTGTGTGTGTGTGTGTGTGTGTGTGTGTGTGTGTGTGTGTGTGTGTGTGTGTGTGTGAGAGAGAGTAAGCCAAAAGAGGAGAAAAATTCTCAAAAAAATATGCATATTGAAACCAGGGCAGTCACAGTTTTCTGTTTTTTTGCCCCCCTCAAAATGTTCAATATTATATTATATATATAGAATATTTTCTTCCGGATCATTTTTTTTGCAGGGGGGGGGGGGGGGGGAGGAGGAAGAGGAGTGCGGTGGGAGGGGAACGCTGGGGAGGGAGGAAGAGCGAGGAGGAGGCACGCCATTAAAACGCGGCGAAGCCTCGTCGGAGGAGGAGCTGTCGGAGCTCCTGCCAATTAGTGCCACTTTGGGTGTCAGTCAGCGAGGCAACCGGTGGCTCCAGAACCCTGCTGAGCCGCAAGGAGGAGGAGGAGGAGGAGGAGCAGGAGGAAGAGGAGGAGGAGGATTCTTGCTCCCGCTCTTTCGCCGTTTCATCGTCAAAGCGACGGCCATGTTTGGTTTTTTTCTACCGTTGTTACATATGCTGTTGACTTCCCCCTTATTTGCACGAGCACTTTGTAACTTTGTGCAAAAAGGTGCCATCTAAATAAAGTTTATAATAATAATAATTAAAAAAGATATAAATAAATAAGTACATTAATTAATTACTTAATTAATAAATAATCATAATATAGGTTATTATTATAATTGCCGTATAATTACGGTTAAGTATTTAGTCATTTCCCAACTTGTTGTGCATATTTATTTTGAGATATTTTGAGAGCCTTCATTCATGAGAAAGTACAGTATAGGGTGTAGGCGTCTTGCTCAAGGACGTCCCACAGGTTGTGACATTGGGGATTCGAACCGCCGACCCCTCCGACCGGGAGCCAGACTCCCCGACCACAGCGACTCGGCCGTCCCTCCCGCTCAGACGGGACAACAGCAAAAAAAAACGACAGAAACGACAGAAACGACGGAAGGTTAATGGAATGTTTTTGTGTTGTCAGATTGTGATAAAGGACAGGTCTCGTCGGCGGCCTCGGTCTTGTTTCTCCAGAGACCGTTCTAAATTGAAAAGGGAATTTTGAGTGGATTTTGGCTGATAGAGGGAGAGTCACACGAGGGACGATGAACAAGTGTCAGACCGAAGAGGTATTGGGACGGATCTATTAGAATAATTTCAATTTCAACACCTCACACACACACACACACACACACACACACACACGCACACACACATACACAAACCATGAACATAACATTCGCTGCCCATCTGCAGCGTCTTTATGATGTCGTTTATGTGGAGCTTGCTCAGGCTGACGGCGTTCTGAAACCGTTGATCTAACGCCATGATGCAAGTATCTCTCTTTCTGTCTCTCTCTCCCTCTTTCTCTCTCCCTCTCTCTCTTTCTCTCTCTCTCTCTGCCTCTCTCTCTCTGTCTCTCTCTCTCTGCCTCTCTCTATATGCCTCTCTCTCTCTCTCTCTGTCTCTCTCTCTCCCTCTCTGTCTCTCTCTCTCTCTCTCTCTCTCTCTCTCTCTCTCTGTCTCTCTCTCTCCTTCTTCTCTCCCACTCTCTCCCTCTGCCTCTCTCTGCTTTTTCTCTCTCTCTCTCTCTCTCTCTGTCTCTCTCTCTGCCTCTCTCTATATGCCTCTCTCTCTCTCTCTGCCTCTCTCTCTCTCTGTCTCTCTCTGTCTCTCTCTGCCTCTCTGTCTCTCTCTCTCCCTCTCTGTCTCTCTCTGTCTCTCTCTCTCCTTCTTCTCTCCCTCCCTCTGCCTCTGCCTCGCTCTCTCTCTCCATCTCTCTCTTTGTCTCTCTCTCTCTCTCTCTGCCTCTCTCTCCCTCTCTCTGTCTCTCTCTGTCTCTCCCCCTCTGTCTCTATCATTCTCTCTCTACCTCTGCACCATCACGCAGCATGGGGTTGCATCTAATCTTCGTCAAGTTACGGAGGGTGGGAACCTGAGGATGAGGAAGCTCCGAAATGAGAGACCTTCATCACTAGTTTTACTGCTTCATGTCCACACTGAGATGTTAATATTATACAGTACATGTATATCTGTGCATGAATACTGTGAATATTAATTGGTACGTGCGCTCATGGACTAGAATACATTTAGCGGCACTGCGTCAACGTGTGGTTGATTGTATTGTGCGTGAACATAGCTTAGCGTAATGTTGGATGGATATGATGGATAATTTGACGTGAAAACAACATCGAGTGATTCTTATTTCACGATGAAGATACTTTAGTCGCTTTTTAGCCGACGTGTACCATTTCACGCGTGAACTTCCTCAGCATTTCGGTAATTCTGGGCACTCGGCTAAGGGTCCGTTAGCCTAGATTTGTTTCGGAAAACGTCGCTATTTCATGTATTACGGGGTTAGCCAATTCGGAACATGACTCTCCATTTCTCCCGTCTGTAAATCTACAGATCTGAAATCAATGATTTAAAGGTGCTGTATGTAAGAATCATGAATCCGTTCAGGGACTACATGTTCAGGATTTTACAGCACAAATCGCTTTAAATCGCCAGTTTGTGAGCAGGTTGTGGTTGAAGTTAAAACACGAGAGCTTCCCTCGACTCTCTCTGTTGCGTAGAACAGCTTTTTGGATGATGTCTCTTATCTTTGAGTCGGGTCGGATTTTGCGGGAAAAAGGAACAAAGTGACATGTAAGCGCGGATAATTAAAAAATATATATATTTCATAGCATTTTAAAATGTGTACAAGGTTTAATTATGATTAGAACTAACATTAGTTTTCTGATTGTTATTGTCTCAACCCACGGAGATCAGAATGCACTGATTCTTACATGTAGCACCTTTAAATAAATAAACATTACTAATGCCAATACCATAGCAATCCTGATTAGAGGTCCAAACCAGACCTGGCGTTCTAAAGACAGCGTTCTCTCTCTCTCTCTGTGTGTTTTTACGCAACACAGACTGAGCTCATTCTGCTACCCGTTCCTTATTTTGGGAATGCCCGGACGTCGTGAGTTCCGGGTTTTATTTTGGGATGCATAATATGTGCGGCTGAGCCTCGCCGTGGGGTTGAAGAAGAACACATCCCTGCATACAGAATGAAGATCAAAGCTACACTGCAGAGGAATGGAATCACTGGAGAGGCAGAGCGTGGTGGAGGAGGAGAGCGTGATGGGAGGTTGGGTTGGTGGAGGAGGAGAGAGGGGTGGAGGAGGAGAGCTTGATGGAGGAGAGAGGAGGAGGGGATGGAGGGAGAGAGGGGGTGGAGGAAGAGAGGGGGTGAGGGGGGGGGAGGGAGGAGGAGGAGATGGAGAGAGAGAGAGAGAGAGAGAGGGGATGAGGAGAGCGTGATGGTGGAGGGTGGGTTGGTGGAGGAAGAGAGTGGAGAGGAAGAGGGTGGTGGAGGAAGTACGTGACGGAGGGAGAGAGGGGTGGAGAGGAAGAGAGGATGGTGATGGAAGGAGAGGAGGGTGATGGAGGGAGGAGGAGAGAGGAGAGGGGTGGAGGAGGGAGAGGGGGAGGGAGAGGAAGAGGGAGGGGAGTGGGTGGGAGATGGAGGAAGAGAGTGAGGAGGGAGAGGGTGGGTGATGATGGAGGAAGAGTGTGATGGAGGGAGGAGAGGGGGTGGAGGAGGAAGGAAGGGATGGAAGGAGAAGGGGGATGGAGGAAAGAGGAGGAGGTAGAGAGGGGTGGAGAGGAATAGGCTGGTGGAGGAAGATGATGGAGGAGAGGAGGGGAGGAGGAGGGTGGAGAGAGGGGATACAGGGAGGAGAGAGAGGTGTGGTGGAGGAAGAGGGTGATGGAGGGAGGAGAGAGAGGTGTGGGTGGAGGAAGAGAGGTGGCAAAACAGATCCAGGGAGTCTGTGTGCGAAAACTGGAGAGAATGGCGGAGTTGAACATCAATCAATCAATACAAACTTGATGTGTTCTCTGTGAAAAATGACATTTCACAACAAGACGCACGATTCGATTCAACTCGCTGTCGTCGTGCACCTGCCGTCTCTCTCTGTGGCCCGCGACGTTGTGGCTTGTTATGCTTGGTGTGGCTTCAAACGGTGCTCGCGTGTGTAGCCACGCCGTATATCTGTTCAAATGATCACAGTCCAGCAGTCCAGGGTGCTTTACAACCTTGGGGGGGGGGGGGGGGGGGAGGGGGGGGGGGGTTCATTCATAAAAGGCGCGAGGCTAGGCTAGGCTAAGGGGATGAGATTGCATCGCTAAGCGCACACACACACCCACACACACACACATGCGCACACACACACACATATAGTCTATAGATAGACGCTAGCAGAGACGCTAGCAGAGTACGAGGTGGTGGGAATGACTTGGAAGGCGAAGAGGAGCAACGCCGCGTTGATTCGATCGACTCACGGACGAGGTGATGGGCGGAGCCAGACGCACTGAACTGGGAAAAGGTCTCTGCAGACGGGGCCTTGCTGGTTTTTCCCAGATAACTGCAGAGTAGCAGAGGGCATTAGTCGACCAGCAGCCTCGTCCATGGCAGCAGTCCATGGAGTCCATGGACTTTAAAAAACACCTTAAGCGCAGAATCCAAACTTTTTGGGACTGCAGCTGCCGTGTCCTCATCTGTCTCCCATCGCCATGGTCACAGGATGCCGTCAGCCTATTTGATTTATTTTCAAGCCCCGCCCACAAGAAGCTGATTGGTCCAATGTCCACATCCTTGAGCATGTTGCTTAACCCCGATTGGCTACTTGAACACATGTATGCAACGCCACAATAGCATATCATTATTGGCAGTTCGCTCCCACGTGGTTAGTATGCGGCGGTTGATGAGAGGCTGGCCACACCTCCGCGACCTTGTGGTCGTCTGCTCCTGCAGCTTTTTACCGTGACCCTGAACAAGGGAACAAACAAACAAACACACTCACGCACCTAAGCATGCGCGCACACACACACACACACACACACACACACAGGCAAACACTTACTCATCTAAACACACAAACACAGACACACAGGCACACACACACACATTCAGTCATCTAAACACACACACACACTCAGTCATCTAAACACACACACACACACACACACACACACACACACACAGAGGCAAACACCCCCACACACACACCAAATATACACACGCACACAAACACCTACACACACACACACACACACACACACAGACAATTATGCATACACACACACACATACTCAGACAACTATACACACACATGCAGGCAAACACCCACACACACACACACACACCCATGCAACTATACACACACGCAGACACCTACACAGACAAACACACGCACACACACACACACACACACACAGAGGCTGGCAAACACACACAAACACAGGCAAACACACACACACACGCCGGACAACTACACACACACACACACAGACAAACACACACACACATGCGGACACCTTAACACGCACAAACACACAGCAAAACACATGCACATCACACACACACACACACACACACACACACACACACATAGTTGCTGTCGTGTTTAATCAAATCCTGCATGAGTAGAAACAAGACAGACACGCACAAACACACACACACACACACACACGGGTACACGGGTTAACACGCATGAACAGGAGCGTGCATATTCTGGCATTCATGAAGAGAGGCCATTTTTCATTCATCACACGGGCGAAAATTGCTTTGATTAGGGAATTGTTTGTTTCGGTGTGTGTGTGTGTATGTGTGTGTGTGTGTGTGTGTTCGTCTGTGTGTGTGTGTGTGCGTGGGAGACAACAGGGTCTTAATGTACTCCTTGAGAGCCTGCGTTATCCAATCAGTGTTCCGTGTTGCTCTTGTAGGAACAGAGCATTGTGGGAGCGTGAGTTTGAATTATGGAGTCGTTTGAACGAAAGGGGAGCCTCTATGAAGCCCACAGACTACACTTGGTTATGTACAGTGTGTGTGTATATAAAATGAAACTAATGTGTGTGAGTGGTGTGTTTCAAGAGGAGAGAGAGAGAGAGAGAGAGAGAGAGAGAGAGAGAGATCAATACTTACCATTAAATAAAAGACGGTATTCGATATTTACTGTTTTCTGTTGATGGTGTTTGCTTAATATTTCATGGCTGTTTGCTTAATATTTGATCGCGCCGAGCCCCCGACGTCTAAGCCCTGCTCTGTTGTCAACTACAGTGGAACTATTTTTTCTCTGAGTAATCTTTTGTTTGCTGTTTTTTTTGGGGGCGAGCGTTAAACAAAAACCGGGAAAACACACAAAAAAAACCCCCGAAATCTGTCTGATTTAGGAAACGCTATAGGGCAGTCTAGCCCATGAATATTTAAGCGTCAAAGATGGATGGGGAACACAGCATTTCATAATTAAGGTATTAATCTGCCTTGGCATCCACACACACACACACACGCACCACACGCACACACACACGCACACACGCATGCATACACACTTAATTTCCCTTTTTTCGAGCTCAAGTTCTGAACTCCATTCCTTGTGTTTTGAAGTTTGTTTTTTTTGCGTCGCTAAATTATGTAACCATAACCGTACGTCTTCTTTCGCTGTCTGTCTGACTGATTTGTGCGTCGGGGAAATGTATTTTTAGTCTGCTTTTTCGATCCTCTCTCTCTCTCTCTCTCTCTCTCTCTCTCTCTCTCTCTCTCTCTCTCTCTCTCTCTCTCTCTCTCTCTCTCTCTCTCTCTATCCTCTCCTCTTGTCTTGGTTGCTTCGTGTCGTATGATGTGGTCGTACCGCTGTCGCCGCGACGTTGTGCGACGAGGCGACGGACGGAAACAATGCAACGGCAAAAAACACCAACAACTACAAAAAGAAACCGAAAACAGAAACAGCCAGACAGCCGCAGCGCAGAGCGTGTGTGCGTGTGTGTGTGTGTGTGTGTGTGTGTGTGTGTGTGTGTGTGTGTGTGTGTCGGTATTGAGCCGTTCGCTCGCTTGTGTTGTTTTTCTTCCACCGTCTTGGCAGTGGCGTGCGTGAGAAAGGTTATCGCGGTCGGCCTCATGATCGATGCAGAAAGAGCCCGGCGGCGGGGGGGGGGGGGGGGGGGACTCAATGATCCACATACCTCCTCATCCCCCACCACCACCACCCACCTCCTCCTCCACCTCCTCCGACGGTGATATTGGATTATATATCAATGTTCATTTTGAGGAGTCCTGTTCTGTTCAGTGGCATTTTCATTCGGTGACGGATTGACGCTTTTTAAAATTCAGGACGTGTGGAGTTATTTCAGGTCTGGTGCGGAAAGATTGATTGATTGATTGATTGATTCGTTGAAGGAAAATATGTTGGGTTGTTGTTTTTTTTTTGTTGCACAGGCTTGGCTGTTGAATTATGTAATGTGGTGAATTATGTATGCGTCTTCTATACTCTCTCAACGCTCTCCTGTGCCCCTCCACCCCTCCACGTACAGCAGAGGCCAACACACACACACATTGCGTCATACGGAAAACCGAACACACACACACAGGCAACACTTACTCATCTAAACACACAAACACAGACACACAGGCGCACACACACACATCTAAACACACACACACACACACTCAGTCATCTAAACACACACACACACACACACACACACACACACACACACACAGAGGCAAACACCCCCGCCACACACACCAAATATACACACGCACACAAACACCTACACACACACACACACACACACACACACACAGACAATTATGCATACACACACACACACATACTCAGACATACTCAGACACACACACACACACACATTGCGTCATACGGAAAAAACCGACGTGTCGATCGATAAAGTTTCGCCGACAGCCCGCCGATCAGTTATCAGTTATATACTGTAAGCGTGTGTGTGCGTCAGTGTGTGTGCGCTGTACCGTGTGTGTGTCGCTGTCCTGTCTGTCCAACCTCATGCCGGCGGTCTCAGTCGTCATCGCAATGTACAGTACTGCTCCGGGTATTTGGTTGTGATGAGTTCCATGAATCTCGGTTTTAAGATTATTCGTCACACCGTCGACGGCGGACACACAAACCAAAAACTGTACCAATGGAAGACTTCCTCAAACAATTGTGTTCTTCTTTGGGTTAACATTCAAGGAAACGCATCAAATAATTATAAAATATCCATCTCGTCACGGCCGAGGCTGTGTTGCACTGACAAATGCAACGCTTAACACTGAATAGTTTATTGCTAACACATACACACCGATGCGAATGATTTGTTGTTTTTCGGGGTTTTTTTGCTATTTCTCATGCTAATTCTTCCGGGTGTATACTAATACACGCTCACGCTAATGCTAATGCTAATGCTTTGCGGTGTATGTATGCTAATACAGACACAGAGACCGTATATACAGTATATATACTGTATATGCAATGACAGAGCAAAACATTGTGAGCAATGTCCTGGTTTAGCATATCTATTCAATCATATTGTATTTTATTTTTTTCTATCCCCAAAAGAGTCACCGCCGCGACTCCGAGCGTAATGAGTTCTCCGTCTCTGGTACAGCAGAACAAAATGGTTCGCTTCACTCCTCATCAATCCACGGAGTGCAGCTCACTGCTGGGTGATGCTTTCCATAAACTTGTTTTTAGAACAGCTGGTGACGAAGAACAAAGCCTTTTAGGACTTAATGCAAACGGCCCCTAACTGGTGCGCGCGCACACACACACACACACACACACATGCACACATGCACACACACATGCACAGAAAGGCAGACACACACGTGCACGCATTGCACGATTGCCTGCCGGCCCACTCGCCCCCCCCACACACACACACACACACACACACGGACACCCACACACACAGAGATAGAGAGAGACACACACAAACACACACACAACACACACACACAGATAGAGAGAGAGAGACACACACACACACACACACACAGATGGGGAGACACACACAAACACACACACACACACACACACACACACAGATGGAGAGACACACACAAACACACACACACACACACACAGATGGAGAGACACACACAAACACACACACACACACACACACAGATAGAGAGACACACAAACACACACAGACACACACACACACAGAGGCCCTGGCACCTGGGACCCCACTGTGAAGTAAAAAGACATCAGTTCTGTGAGTGTGTGTTTTATGCAGATTTTTAAAAGGTTTATCACAAAAGAACATTTCCAGGGAGACGTTCTGTAAATACAGAGGAAATAACAATGCTTTGGTTGTTACAATAAACTAGAAAGACTTTGACAAACTGCTTTGATTTTCACTTCCAGCGCTGGTGTAACATAGAAAAATGCACTTGTGTGTGTGTGGGAGGGGGGCGGGGGGGGGGGGTGTGTGGCTGTATGTGGGTGTGGCTGCTTGTGGGTGTGGCTGGGTGTGGCTGTGGCTCTATGTGTGTGTGGCTGCTTGTGGGTGTGGCTGCTTGTGGGTGTGGCTGCTTGTGGCTGTGTGTGGGTGTGGGCTGCTTGTGGGGTGGGCTGGGTGTGGCTGTGGCTCTATGTGGGTGTGACTGCTTGTGGGTGTGTGTGGGCGTGTGTGGGTGTGGCTCTATGTGGGTATGGCTGCTTGTGGGTGTGGCTGCGGCTCTATGTGGGTGTGGCTGCTTGTGGGTGTGGGTCTGTGTGGGTGTGGCTGCTTGTGGGTCTGTGTGGGTGTGGCTACTTGTGGGTCTGGCTGCTTGTGGGTGTGGCTACTTGTGGGTGTGGCTGCTTGTGGGTGTGGCTGCTTGTGGGTGTGGCTGCTTGTGGGTCTGTGTGGGTGTGGCTAATTGGTGGGTGTGGGTCTGTGTGGGTGTGTCTACGTGTGAGTGTGGCTACTTGTGGGTGTGGCTGCTTGTGGGTGTGGCTGTGTGGGGGTGTGGCTGCGTGGAGGTGTGGGTGTGGCTGCTTGTAGGTGTGGAGGTGTGGCTGTACTGTATGTGGCTGTGGCTGTGTGTTCGTCGGCAGGTATATAATGGTCACGGTACAGACCTAATCCATGTGTATCGTTTGATTGATGAATACTTTTCTTACTTTTTTACTATTTACTTTATTCATGACTTTTCCTCCATTTGTTTCAGGCTCAAACACCGTTGTACTCACACAATCATTTTTCTCCCATTTTAATCCATCCTCTGCGTGTCGATGGTGTTGTATTGTACGAGTCATATGACCTTTCGAATCGTGACCCCCGTGCCTGTTCAAAATGTGCCCGTTCAAAACAGGCGATTGTGTGGCCTCTGGTATTTCTACTATGCAGGTTTCTCGAGGACCCAAAACACCCAAACAATTCACATTCGACACTGTGCTTCCTCGGGTCCTCGGCAATACACCCGCCGTTGGAGTGCCCGTTGCGTGCCTGTCCGAAACGGGGTGAGTGCTTGCAGCTTCCTTCGAGGACCGCTCATCCAAATAACTTAGTTAGATTTAACAACTTGTATTCATGCTCATCTATTTATATTCTTATTAGTGCAACCATGGATTATCCTGTAGTCCATCTCTTATCGCCGTATGTTTAAACAACATATTATTCAATATTTATGTCATCATATCGTAGTCTTGTGTGAATTGGAAGTCCGTACGACTCTGAATAATACGGTTTTCTTTTCTCAGTCTGTATTTCAGTCATGAATAATTCTTTCTTATTCTGTGTATTGTCTGCATTATTCCAATGATGAAAAGCAAAACGCTATACCGTCCACGGGTGCTGCTAATGATTCAACTTTGAAGCTGTCTGTATAATACCCCCCCCAGTGAATATGTTTTATTACCTTTCAATCTCCCAACGACGTACAAAAGCTCATCTACGTTCTCAAAGGAAACATTTCACATCGGCCGGTTTATACGCATCGAATGTTTCTGTCCAGTGGGTTACTGTGGAGTCCGTGCTGAACACTAACACACAATTTAAATGATCCTCAGCACTCGTTAGCGACCTCGCCAGCGTCTACAATATGATTTTGTTCCGCTCATATTCAAAAGAAAATACCGTTGTTTGTTGTTGTTGTTGGATTTTGATTAAAACAACAACAACCTCCTGAACCCCTCTTCAAATACCAAATACCTACCCACAATGCACCTCTCCTCTGACTTCACCCCGTTGACTCCGCCCTTCACTCCACCGTTATCGTTAAACAATCCTTAAAAA
>PIJE02001526.1:109150-123941 GCA_002895965.2 Coryphaenoides rupestris | reverse complement strand
CTGCAAGCCTGCTCCATTGTATTCCAGATAGCAACACAGCACTGGGAAAGTCATGATTGCTACCAACATACAGGTTGGAGTAGTTTCCTCCACCACTGGGGTTACCAGGCAGCAGTTGTTTACAGTCTCGAGTCTCGCAGGCCCGGTGCTGGTCTGTGGGTATTGTGACCGCCCAATGGTCCATGCTTGGTCGTTAAAACACCGCTTTCTCCTTAAATACTAAGCAATAGAGTTATGTTTTAACTGAAAGATTTCTATAGATCCAAAATTTGCTCATTCCAATGAACTCCCTGAAATAAAATCACGGAGAATACTTATAGATGGTTTAACGCGATGTTGCACATGAGTCAAGAAGACTTCTCGTTAGGGTTGGAGCAAAAGACACACTCCACTTATGATCACTGTGAAACTTGCATTTAACCAGAGAATTGGCAGTAATATTTACCAATTGAGTAAAACGAGATTTCTGTCAAGCTTTTGGTTGAATGTGTTCTTCATAAATAGTAGGCCTATGAACTGTGTGATGAACACGCATGAAAACATATTTGGGACGGATGCGGCCTTCCTGTCCCCAACGCTGAATTATAGGTGGTTTGCTTTTGAAAGTAATTATCCCACATGTGAGGTCTCAAGTTTTAGGTTCCACAAAAGATGTGAAAAGACGTCAAATTACAGAATGCAGAGACATGAGAGTAAATACGCCTGTGTACGACACATAACATCGAAGCCTTTACATATGGTCACCGTTTATGATAAAAAGATGTTAGAAATAACCATCACTACAGTCCATTGACCGTAAACATATTGAATGATGTTCGTTTAAAAACCAAAGCCAGAATATCAGTGGTTTGTTCAAACATACATAGCGCAAAATAGAAGTGAAAAGTGTCCAAAGATGAGTATTCCCTCAAAAAGAAAAAAAGTTTTAGTCATTGGTGAAAATTACTGCCATCTACTGGTTTTAATAGCAGATTCACAGTGTCATACGTGGAGTTGTCTTCTTGCACAACCCAAACTAGGAGAAGTGTCCTTGCTCTATGGGCAACCATGGTTAAAGTCTATTTCAGATTTTAGTACTCTGCTGACTTTTATTCAGGATGTAATCATTGATAGAGCCAATTGGAATCGCTACGTTCGGAAATCTTTACTGTTAACATTATTGCTATGTAGTTAATTTGAGAAAAAAGGGAAGAAGCTGTTTTTTTTACCAAAGTGACATTGGGGGTCAAATACCCACAAGGGACCTGACGAGACTCTGACTGTAAACTGTGCCTGGTAACCAGTGGTGGAGGAACTACTCCACCTGTATGTAAGAATCATGAATCCAGTGCTCTGAATACATGAGCAGGCTGCAGTTCCTTAGCGGCCAAAGGGGTCAGTAGTGAGAAGGAATCCATGATTGTTCCATAATAGTCCAGCAGCCTCACCTGGCCCGAGAGTCTGGGGTTGGGCGAGGCTGCACACCTGTGCTGTATTGGCTAATCAAAGCCCAAAGGTTAAACCAACCATCACCACACACACTCAAACAGAGCGCTAGCATGCTCTGTCCACCATGTTCTGCAATAGATCTCTTTATTCATCATCCACCACGTTGGGTGACATGTGGTATGGTCATTGTTTCAGTGTTGTTCAGTGTTTTTGGAGCGTGTGTGTGTTTGGTGACCGGCTTAATTAACCTCACCTGGCCCAGGTTAAGTTGTGGCAGGGTAGCAGAGTCCTCCCCTGCCACACCGCCACATAATGTGGCTTCTCTGCGGCTCCTCTCCAAGGACACAGGCCGGTAGTGGTGTCAAAGTCTGGTTTGTTGCAAAGATTGTGATGAATGACAGACAGAGCAGGTGGAATAAAGCTAGCATGCTGACTAAACATGCGGTGCACTGATTAGGCAATGCACCCCCCCCCCCACACCAGACTCTAGCTGGGCCAGGTGAGGGGGTACACGGCTGAGCGGAGGTTACGCCGTAGGGTAGACGGCGACGCGTAGGCACGTTACGGCGTAGACTCGATGCTGAAGTAAAAGTTGTCCTTTTGCTTGTTCGCCGCTGAGGCAGACGCCGGGAGGTCAGGCCCACTTCCCAGCAGCTTCTCCTCCCGACTCCTTTTATTTCCTGTTCGTCCTGCTCCGAGTTATTTATAGGGCTGTAGTATTATTATTATTGTTATTCTAGCAGGATATGAATGTCAGACCAACTCGGACAACCTCTACGGCTCAGAATAATACATGCACTGATTAACAAGTTATTTTTATTAGGCTGTAAAGTATGTTTGTTGGAAAGTAAATCTAAATATAGCCTATTATTTCCCCCGGGTCCAGTCTTCAAAAAATATAAAGAAATTATAAAAGTAGGAGGACTATAATCTTAAAGCCAATAACAGGATACCAGATGGGCTGCAATTGCAAATATGCAGTCTAAGAGGTGAGACCCTGGGTGCTGTACCTTCCCCCAGCAGCAGGGGGCAGCAGGGGCCGTTTAGGAAAGGCTTAGCTGCTGTTTAGTTGAGGGCTAGTTGTTCTGTTGAGGAAAGGCTTAATTACTGTCTGTACTGTCTAACCCCTACAAGCTCCTTAATTACCTGTCTCTGTATCCACTGTCTAGCCCCTACCTGCTCCTTAATGAGCTGTCTCTGTATCCACTGTCTAGCCCCTACCTGCTCCTTAATGAGCTGTCTCTGTATCCACTGTCTAGCCCCTACCTGCTCCTTAATGACCTGTCTCTGTATCCACTGTCTAACCCCTACCTGCTCCTTAATGACCTGTCTCTGTATCCACTGTCTAACCCCTACCTGCTCCTTAATGACCTGTCTCTGTATCCACTGTCTAACCCCTACCTGCTCCTTAATGACCTGTCTCTGTATCCACTGTCTAACCCCTACCTGCTCCTTAATGACCTGTCTCTGTACTGTCTAACCCCTACCTGCTCCTTAATGACCTGTCTCTGTATCCACTGTCTAACCCCTACCTGCTCCTTAATGACCTGTCTCTGTATCCACTGTCTAACCCCTACCTGCTCCTTAATGACCTGTCTCTGTATCCACTGTCTAGCCCCCTACCTGCTCCTTAATGAGCTGTCTCTGTATCCACTGTCTAGCCCCTACCTGCTCCTTAATGAGCTGTCTCTGTATCCACTGTCTAGCCCCTACCTGCTCCTTAATGAGCTGTCTCTGTATCCACTGTCTAGCCCCTACCTGCTCCTTAATGAGCTGTCTCTGTATCCACTGTCTAGCCCCCTACCTGCTCCTTAATGAGCTGTCTCTGTATCCACTGTCTAGCCCCTACCTGCTCCTTAATGACCTGTCTCTGTATTCACTGTCTAGCCCCTACCTGCTCCTTAATGACCTGTCTCTGTATTCACTGTCTAACCCCTACCTGCTCCTTAATGACCTGTCTCTGTATTCACTGTCTAACCCCTACCTGCTCCTTAATGACCTGTCTCTGTATTCACTGTCTAACCCCTACCTGCTCCTTAATGACCTGTCTCTGTATTCACTGTCTAACCCCTACCTGCTCCTTAATGACCTGTCTCTGTACTGTCTAACCCCTACCTGCTCCTTAATGACCTGTCTCTGTATTCACTGTCTAACCCCTACCTGCTCCTTAATGACCTGTCTCTGTATCCACTGTCTAACCCCTACCTGCTCCTTAATGACCTGTCTCTGTATCCACTGTCTAGCCCCTACCTGCTCCTTAATGACCTGTCTCTGTATCCACTGTCTAGCCCCTACCTGCTCCTTAATGAGCTGTCTCTGTACTGTCTAACCCCCCAACAACATGCACGTTGATTGTTCCAGGTAGGCTGCCATGCTTGAACGATATATTTACGCATTTGATTTCCGTGTGTTTAAAGCTCATAATATTTGAGGGGGTTAAGTCAATGTTTGATTTATTTCAAATGTTTGTTTAACGCCTGGTGTCGTTTACAGAGGAATCGAAAGAGTTGGAGCCTTCAACAGCCTCCGTCTCCCCACTAGAGGACAGCAAATACCAGGCAATGAAAATACAACTTGAGATTTGACTCTGGGTTTTGCCATTTCGAAGGCCTGGTTTACTGGGATATTATTGTTAACACCTATACACGATTTGAATTAATAAGCTCTTACAAAACTGTAACTTGTCAGAGCTTTATGGGTGAGATGTGTTTAATTCACCGATGCCGTGAAGTGGGATATTATTGAACCTAAACGATTACAAAACTGTAACTTGTCAGAGCTTTATGGGTGGAACCAAAGAATATTCATCAGTAGCGCTCACTCAAATTGCAATCAATTGTATTTTACGCGTGACAGTGTGGTGCACTGCTGCCTCACAGCAAGAAGGTCCTGGGATCGATTCCCGCCTGGGGCTATTGACTGTGGGGTGCCCAGGTGGGTGATCTCCCAGGTGGGTGATCTCCCGGCCTTTCTGTGTGGAGTTTGCATGTTCTCCCCGTGCTCCGCGGGGTCTCCTTACGGAGTAAAAGAACCCCAATTAAAAAACATGTGAAGATCGCCTCTCCTGTCCACATCCCTGACCAAGATGTGGACGTAAAACCTGGAGCTGTTGGTCCCCGGGCGCCGTCAGAATGGCTGCCCACTGCTCCTGGCCGGGGCAGCAGGATGGGTCAAATGCAGAGGACACATTTCCACGGGCCACCCTCCCTGCATGCGTGTGTGTGTTTGGCGGCCGCCACTTCCCGCTGTGTGTTGTGTGACCACTACATGTGTGGATTAATAACGATCTTCTTCAACGGACTCCAACGACGTGCACATCAATGCAGCACGTGCACGGCACTTGACTCCAGCGGTCACACGAAGCACAGCAGGTGACCGAGGAGGAGGAGGAGGCACATACTGTCCTGTCCTCCTGCCCCGTCCCGTGTTGCCTGTCACCTGACCGACCAGCATACCGCCAGCAGGCCCCCGCCGCTAGCTAAGTGGGGACGGGGGGGGGGGCTTTCTGCTGCTGCTGCTGCTGGCCCCCCGGTCCTTATGATGGCGGTCATGTGGAATGCGGAATGCAGCGGAATACCAGGACAGGGCCAACCAGCCAGCCAGCCAGCCAGCTAGCCAGCCCCGGAACATTGAAAAGTCCCTCGCGTGACATCAGCGGCCTTCTGACTGCTCATAATCTCCACCCGCCGCCCCCCCCGCCCCCTCCTCCCCATGTTTGGCATTGTTCACATTGGCCACCTATGAGGTAATCAACCTCGGTTCCAGTAGTCCTGCGATGTTATTTCGGGGAAACAGCCTGCGCCGGACGCCACCAGCGGCGAGGGGTCGAGTTAAACACACTCTGGTTTCCTGTGCATCGTTTACAGAGATATTCCACCGAAAGAGAAACTCATTGGCGCAAGTGGATGAAGCTTTCAGACGGGGGGGGGGGGGGGGGGGGGGGTGCTAATTGATAGTGCGTTTCTCTACAGTGGCCAGTCTGCACGCTGTTGATGGGAAACGGACACTCTTACTGACACTTGACTGCCGCTGGATGATGAGTTTGTGTGTTTCCACCAAACGGTGCGCTTACAGATCCCCGCCATTCCAAGCGACATGATTGGTCGAGAACAAATAAGAAGCGACAAAGAAAGTGACACATTTGAGACGCGCGTTACTAACCGTCTGACTGCATTGCCCTACGCCGCTGTCTTTCCCCCGTCACTCTTGCCTCACCGCCCTTTACTGACAATGCCAACGCCAACACAGACATACCAGCGCACGCCGGTCATAGCCCAACACTTTCCGTTTACACCCCGCGCCAGTATCTGACGAAGTGTTTTGTCTCGTGGTGCTCTCTCGCCGTTTCGTATCGTATCGTTGCGCAACCTTTAACCATTTGAGAGCTAACCTTTTGATAGCCGTGGTCACAACAACGACAACCCCTCGGCTTACCTAACCGGTTGCCGCGGTGTGAAGCAGTTAGTTGTCGGTAAGATGAGCAGACTTTGTTGATATAGGTCACCCTGCCCCTGTTAGGTCACATGCACACACACACACACGCACACACACACGACACACACACACACACACAGACACCTTCCTTTGGGTGCCTGCGTAAGGGAACAAAGAGCATGCACTTGCAGGGGGGAGAGAGAGAGAGAGAGAGAGAGAGAGAGAGAGAGAGAGACAGAGAGAGCACAGTGCATTCTAAGCATTTGATCCTCCGTGTGAAGTATTGTTAGATAACCCCCCCCCCACCCCCCCGGCCCCGCCCCTTCCCCCTCCCAAGGACATGCCGCCTGTTTATGAGTATGCAAACATGGAATGTAATGGTTGCATAATGCACAATGTACAGTAGAGCAGAGTAGTACTGGTATTGAACAATACCTCTCCAGTGTAGTAACGGTATTGAACGCCACTTATGCAGCGTAGTAACGGTATTGAACGCCACTTATGCAGCGTAGTAACGGTATTGAACGCCACTTATGCAGCGTAGTAACGGTATTGAACGCCACTTATGCAGCGTAGTAACGGTATTGAACGCCACTTATGCAGCGTAGTAACGGTATTGAACGCCACTTATGCAGCGTAGTAACGGTATTGAACGCCACTTATGCAGCGTAGTAACGGTATTGAACGCCACTTATGCAGCGTAGTAACGGTATTGAACGCCACTTCTGCAGCGTAGTAACGGTATTGAACGCCACTTCTGCAGCGTAGTAACGGTATTGAACGCCACTTCTGCAGCGTAGTAACGGTATTGAACGCCACTTATGCAGCGTAGTAACGGTATTGAACGCCACTTCTGCAGCGTAGTAACGGTATTGAACGCCAACAACATGTATATACTGCAATTGTGCGAGAGAGAGAGGTAGAGAGAAGATAGAAGAGAGACAAGTATAGAGAGTAGGAGAGAGAGAGAGAGAGAGAGAGAGAGAAGAGAGAGAGAGAGAGAGAGAGAGAGAGAGAGAGAGAGAGAGAGAGAGAGAGAGAGAGAGAGAGAGAGAGAGAGAGAGAGAGAAGAGAGAGAGAGAGAGATAGAGAGAGAGAGAGAGAGAGAGATAGAGGAGAGAGAAGAGAGATAGAGTGAAGATACAGCACTCGACAGGCCTGATTGAGCATCGAGGAGGCGATGTCTTGGAAAGGCCAGCTCACGTTCCATTGGCTGCGTGCAGAATGCAGTGTGTTGCACCTTGCACTGCTCTCTGTTGCGCAACATCCAGTAAACCCTGTGTCCCCGATCTCGGTACTCTCCCCTCCCTCACACACACGCACACACACACACACACACACACACACACACACGCACGCACACACGCACACACACACACACACACAGCGAGTGGTGGGAAGTGTTTACTGGCTCACAGTTGAGGGAGGTGTGTGTGCTGTGTTCCTGCATGCTGATGTTGACTCTTTCTCATTTGTTTGTCCGATTTTGGGGGTTTTTCATGTGTACACGTGTACACGCACACACAAGCGCACACACACACACATACACACACACAGAGGCTTACATATATAGAGAGAGAGAGAAAGAGAGAGAGATAGAAAGTGAGAGAGAGAGAGGACAGGTTGATGAAGCGAAGGCAGAAGTGGAGAGCGAAAGAGAAGAGAAGAGAAGAGAAGATAATAGTTTCATGAAAGCCGTGACCTCGGTGCAGAACACTCTGACCCCAGACGTGAGCGTTAAAGAGACCCTGGGCTGCTTTGGAGTTTTTGCCAGCCCCGTGTGGCAGGACAGAGTCAACAGTACCACACACACACACACACACACACACACACACACACGCGCACACACACACACACACAGCACACACACTTGCTTGATGTTCTGCAACGAGGCCCGGAAAGGAGATCAATATCTATTAGTGGGCCGGGGAGATTGTGTTGCCCTCCCTAATGCGTTCTGGCAAATGCGCACAGTTTCAGTAAGCAGCAGCAGAGAGAGTCTGTGGGTATTTGACCCCCAATGTCACTTTGGTAAAACAGCTTCTCCTAAATTACTACATAGATAATGTTTAACTTGAAGATTTCGATAGGATCCCAATTTGCTCATTCAATGATACTTCCCTGAATAAAATCACAGAATAATAGATTTTAACCATGTTGCCCATAGTACAAGAACTTCTTTGGGTTGAGCAAAGACAACTCCACTATGACACTGTGAACTGCCATTTAACCAGTAGATGGCAGTAATTTACCCACTGACTAAAACTTTTTTCTTTTTTGACATTTTGACACTTTTCATTCTATTCATGTTTGACAAACAATGATATTCTGGCTTGGTTTTAAAAAAAATCATCAATAATGTTACCTCAATGGATGTAGTGATGTTATTTCTACATCTTTTATATTAACGTGACATGATGTAGGCTTATGTTATGTGTGTACCAAGGCCGTATTTATTCATTCTGCTTCTGTATTTGACCTCACTTTCACGTCTCTGTGTAACCTAAAACCTTGAGCCTACATGTGGGATTTACTTCAGCAAACCACCTAATAAATTACACGTTTGGGGACAGGAAAGCAAGTTCCAAAAGTTGTAATATGTTTTCATGCGTTTCATACACGTTCATATACTATTTATGAGAACATTCAACCAAAAGTTGACAAAATCTCGTTTTAGTCATTGGGTAAATTACTGCCATCTACTGGTTAAATGGCAGTTCACAGTGTCATAGTGGAGTTGTCTTTGCTCAACCCAAACTGAGAAGTTCTTGTACTATGGGCAACATGGTTAAAATCTATAAGTATTCCGTGATTTTATTCAGGGAAGTATCATTGAATGAGCAAATTGGGATCCTATAGAAATCTTCAAGTTAAACATAATCTATGTAGTAATTTAGGAGAAGCTGTTTTACCAAAGTGACATTGGGGGTCAAATACCCACAGACCAAGGGACCTGACGAGACTCTGACTGTAAACTGTGCCTGGTAACCAGTGGTGGAGGAACTACTCCACCTGTATGTAAGAATCATGAATCCAGTGCTCTGAATACATGAGCAGGCTGCAGTTCCTTAGCGGCCAAAGGGGTCAGTAGTGAGAAGGAATCCATGATTGTTCCATAATAGTCCAGCAGCCTCACCTGGCCCGAGAGTCTGGGGTTGGGTGAGGCTGCACACCTGTGCTGTATTGGCTAATCAAAGCCCAAAGGTTAAACCAACCATCACCACACACACTCAAACAGAGCGCTAGCTTGCACAATTTTCTCCAAACTCTGCAATAAACCACGTTGGGTCGCATGTGTTATGCTCATTTTCCACACTCCAGTAAAGTAAATAGAAAATAGAGTTCAGTGTTTTTGGAGTGTGTGTGTGTTTTGGTGACTGCCTTCATTAGCCTCACCTGGCCCAGCCAGAGTCTCTGGGGTGGGTGGGGCTACGAACCTGTGCTGCTTTGCCTAATCAGTGCACCGCAGGTTAAGTCAGCCATCTCACTCAGGGAGCGCTAGCATGCTAGCTTTATTCCACCTGCTCTGTCTGTCATTCATCACAATCTTTGCAACAAACCAGGCTTTTCTACACCACTACCTGCCTGTGTCCTTGGAGGAGCCGCAGAGAAGCCACATTATGTGGCATTGTGGCAGGGGAGGACTCTGCTACACTGCCACAACTTAGCCTGCGGTGCACTGATTAGGCAAAGCAGCACAGGTTCGTACCCTCTAACTGGGCCAGGTGAGGCTAATTAAGCCAGCCACCACACACACACACACTCCCACAGGTGTACATGATTATGTAAACGCAGCACAAAAAATATAAATCATATGATATGATGATGATAACTACGATGGGTTGGTTAAGTGTGTCATTATTAGTATTCTGTTGATTTTACTTTAATTATTTTAATGTCATGTATCTATTTTTGTCGTTTTGACATTTATTTGACTAATATTAAGGGCAATGGGGGGCGGGCTGTTGAAGCAGTGGCATGACACCCACACACACAGAGAGAACCCTCCTCAACAACACACACACAACCACACACACACACACACACACACACACACACACACACACTTAGAAAATCCCCCTTACCACCCACACACACACACAAAAACAGAGAAACCTCCTCACACACACACACACACAGAGAGAGTCCCCCTTACCACCCACACACACACAAAAACAGAGGCGCGGGCACACACACACGCCCGGACGTGCACACACATATACAGAACTCCCCTTACCCGCCACACACACACGCACCCACACGTGCCCACAGAACCCCCATACCCCTCCACACACACACACACACACACACACACACACGCACCCACACGTGCCCACAGAACCCCCATTACCCTCCACACACACACACACACACACGCACACACACAGGCAGAACCCTCAACCTCACAACACATGCATACACACACACAGATGCACACACCAAACACACACACACCAACAGAACCCCCCATTTACCCTCCACACCACACACACACACACACAGAACCCTCCCTGACCCTCGCACACATGTTTACACACACAGATGCACACACAAACACACACACACCAACAGAACCCCCCATTTACCCTCCACACACACACACACACACACACACACACACACCACACACACACAGAACCCTCCCTGACCCTCGCACACATGTGTACACACACAGATGCACAGA
Source organism: Coryphaenoides rupestris (assembly GCA_002895965.2). NCBI lineage: Eukaryota > Metazoa > Chordata > Actinopteri > Gadiformes > Macrouridae > Coryphaenoides > Coryphaenoides rupestris. The sequence continues at coordinate 113,395 of PIJE02001526.1, read as the reverse complement.
CAAACACCCGCACACACGCTGACACACACGCGCACGTGAAGACATGTGAAGGCAAATGCTCTACCACATGCTGCTTCCTCTCTCACAAGCGTGACACCCAACGGGACCACCCAGTCAGGGGGCCACCACAGAGGAGTGTGTGTGTGTTCATGTGTGGCTGTCATTAATGATTTATAGCAGCAGGGCTGGGGTGTGTCTACGGGTCTACGGGTCTACGCTCCAAAGTGTGTTACTTACTCTTATCATATCGTTTCCGTGGGGGACCCCCAACGCCACCGGCCAGGTGGCTCTGGTTAGTGGGGTGTGTGTGGAGGTCACACTGATGACTCCCATAAAAGGATTATGGCTTAGTGGTGGTGGGGGGGGGGGGTGCATGGAAGTGGAGGCACCCACGCAAGGGTCCACATCAGCACCCACGACACATGAGTTGGTCTAATGGTCTTAAAAAACCATGTATGTTTTTGAAAGGTTCTATAAAGTAAGAATCAGTACATTCTGATCTCCGTGGGTTCAAACAATCAGAAACTAATATTAGTTCTAATCATAATTAAGCCTTTTACACATTTAAAAAGCTATGAAATATATATATATTTGTAATTATCCACGCTTACATTTCACTTCGTTCCATTTTTCCACAAAATCCGACCCGACTCAAATATAAGAGTAATCAGCCCAAAAGCTGTTCTACGCAACAGAGAGAGTCGGGGAAAGTTCTCATGTTTTAACTTCAACCACAACCTGCTACAACCTGCTAGAACTAACATCAGTTTCTGATTGTTATTGTCTCAACCCACGGAGCTCAGAATGCACTGATTCTTACTTATAGTACCTTTACGATTTGACAATGGGACAGTAGAAATAGGTCCTGATGATGTGATTTTATCCTGATGTTAACACGAGAATAACTGTCATGTTCATGAAGATTGGACATCATGGTATCATGTTGGAAGGCCTCCCCTCTGTCACTCCTGCCCTGTGCGTGTTATTTCACAAGAGGCCACAAGGGGGCAGTAAACATCCACGCACAGTGCAGGTCACAACAGCCTCGTTGTTCTCTGAGGGAGTCTGTATCCTCCACGCTACAGTAACAGAACACACGGTATCCATGGTGATTGTTCAGGAAAAAAAAAAAAGTTCATTTTGAAGCCTTATTTAACGCCATCTGATATCATCCGAATGAGCGGGAGAACGGGGAATGTGCTGACTCGTCGTTTCTGCATATGAACTCAGTTCTGCGCTCGTTCCTTAAATTTGCTCCATTAGTTACTTACCCTTTAGACGCGACAGGGCCCCCGCGGGGGGCCACGCGTTTAGGTGGGACCGGTGTCGCATAAAGCTCGAGCTAAACACTAATAACATGCTAATGAGGTATCGTGCCCACAGCATGGGGGCGGGGATGGAAATATTTCCTTATTCCCGTCGTTTCGATGCAGCGTTCTCGCTACGGAGTTAGACAACAAGTGGCCACTATCTGTCCTGACGGGCTGTGTTTGAGTAATGCCACCGCCGAATAACACACTCAGCCGCAGAACACACTGGGTGGGTGGGTGGGAGATCGGGAGTGTGTGTGTGGAAGATAGGGGGACATGATTAGGCCTTCGGCAAGAGGGGCTGCATAGAAGTGTGTGTGTGTGCGTGTGCGTGTGTGGTGTTGTGTACGTGCTCAGGTGTCACTGCATGTGTGAGTCTGACTTCATGACTGGACGGGCTTTGTCAGAGAAGCTGTGATTGGTTGTTTAAGTCGGCGGGGTTGGGGGGGGGGGGGGGCGTGGCCAAACGACGACAGCCTGATTCTTTACCTATCACGCGGCTTGAGGCGAGATGGCAAAATCATTACAGGGTTGACCGAACACACACACACTCACACGCACACAGACACACAAACACACACATATACATACCAGCAAGCGCACACACGCAAGCACAGCCAGCCATACACATGACTGACCCACGCACACGCACACACACATGCGCACTCACTCACTCACTCACACACACACGCACACACAACACACTCTCTCTCTCACACACACCACACCACTCTCACTCACATATTTCATGCAAAAGATATAGTTGTGCCCCGAGCTATATCAAAATTACAAGGAACACACACACACAGACACACACACACACAGAGACACACACACACACACACACACACACACACACAGATGCGATGTATTGCGGTCCTGCTACTAGCGGCGCGCAGACAGTTTTGTAATGCCCCAGCGGTTCGGCATTGACAGCCTGTCAATCAATCAGAGCCATCCCTCTCCATCGCAGCTGTAAATGACTGTCTGTCCGTCTTCATGGCCCTGATAGGCTGATTGGCTCTGTCAGTCACCGTGTCACGTCAGAACAGATCAATGGCAGCCCGGTGAAGAGACGGCACCGGAATTATGTATTTGTCCGCACGCTAGACTCCTTCATGTTCACGCTCCGGAAACGCCAGGCGTCACCGTCCACGGACCTGCCCGCCTCATAGCTCCGCTGAGCATCTGAATAACACATAGCCAGTGGCACACACAGGTGAGCGGGAACGCGCAATGTGTGTGTGTGTGTGTGTGTGTGTGTGTGTGTGTGTGTGCCTGTGAGTATGTGTTTGTATGTATGTGTGTGTGTGTCCACCTCTGTGTGTGTTTGTATGTGTGTGTGTCATTTGTGTGTGTGTGTGTGTGTGTGTGTGTGTGTGTGTGATGTGTGTGTGTGTGTGTGTGTGTGTGCCTGTGTGTGTGTGTGTGTGTGTGTGTATGTGTGTGTGTGTGTGTGTGTGCCTGTGTGTGTGTGTGTGTATATCCGTTTGAATGTGTGTGTGTGTGTGTGTGTGTGTCTCTGTGTGAAAGAAGGATCGATACAAACACCTGTATTATTTATTTCACATGTCAAACACCAATGAGATACAAGAGTAATAATAATAATAAATCCTAATTAGAAAACAAAAGTAATTTGAGTCATGTAGCTCAGTGTGGCGGTGTGGGACTCAGTGTGTTGGTGTGGGAGTCAATGTGTTGGTGAGGGACTCAGTGTGGCGGTGTGGGACTCAGTGTGTTGGTGTGGGAGTCAATGTGTTGGTGAGGGACTCAGTGTGGCGGTGAGGGACTCAGTGTGTTGGTGAGGGACTCAGTGTGGCGGTGTGGGACTCAGTGTGGCGGTGAGGGACTCAGTGTGGCGTGTGGGAGTCAGTGTGGCGGTAAGGGACTCAGTGTGTTGGTGTGGGAGTCAGTGTGGCGGTGTGGGACTCAGTGTGTTGGTGAGGGACTCAGTGTGGCGGTGTGGGACTCAGTGTGGCGGTGTGGGACTCAGTGTGGCGGTGAGGGACTCAGTGTGGCGGTGTGGGACTCAGTGTGGCGGTGAGGGACTCAGTGTGGCGGTGTGGGACTCAGTGTGTTGGTGAGGGACTCAGTGTGTTGGTGAGGGACTCAGTGTGGCGGTGAGAGACTCAGTGTGGCGGTGTGGGAGTCAGTGTGTTGTGAGGGACTCAGTGTGGCGGTGTGGGACTCAGTGTGGCTCACTTCTGGGACTCAGTGTGGCTCACTTCTGTCGCCGGTTGAAGTTCGGGCTTCAAACTGAGCTCGGGTTGCTTCTTCATGAAGCACCCTCTTCCTGTTTCCCCAGCTCTTCTTCAGATCAGACGCCACAGCGCTAGCTCCCACCGATACGAGCTACGAGCTACGAGCTACGAGGGCTCGGTAATGAAGCCTTCAGCCAGGCACCAGTGGTCGCGTCAAACCAACAGGAAAAAGAAAAAAAATCCTCCACACATATCAAGATGAAGTTACTAAACCCCCCAGACTTGAGCCTCATAGACCTTAGCAAGTCATTTTCTTTCCGCCTTTTTTTTTTATGCTCTCAGGGTAAAATCGATGAGACTCAGTCCACTGAGATATTAGCTGTTTTTCCAATTCATTTATGATTTGAAACACTTGACGCCCCGGGACCGAGATGCCGCCGCTCAGAGATATTTGGTGCCCTGGATCCGTTCATTGCATTCTTCACCCGCTGTGCGCGCTTCGTGCACTAAAAACCGTTATTGGACGCGTCGCGGTGGTTAAAGTTTGAAGTTGAAGATGCATATTTGTTTGATTTGTGGGTTTTTTCCTCGACACTTGGGACACTTTTCACTTACGGTGTTAAAACGTGAAGGAAATTGTGTTTCGTTGAGTTGAATACGAACCACGGTGTAGCACAGTTGTAATCACTACTTTTGAGAGGCTTAACTTAATTTATCTCTCTGCCACTTTGTAT
>PIJE02001526.1:85000-109038 GCA_002895965.2 Coryphaenoides rupestris | reverse complement strand
CCTCGTCTTCATTTCCTGCCTGGTCGCCCATTCGCATGTGATAATCTAATATGTTGTGGTGTGTGTGTGTGTGTGTTGTGTGTGTGTGTGTCTGCGTTGGTGTGCATTGTGTGTGTGGTGTGTGTTGTTTTAGCGACGAATTGACTTGTGCGTGCCAATCCCAGTCTGACTTCTTTTCCCTTTTTTCTCGGGGTGACGCTGGTCCTGAGGCCTAATGAGACGAGCGCTCGGCAGGCGTGTTGTTTCCGCGCGTTACGGGTACAGTACCAGGGTGCTAATCATGTCCACCAGCAGCGGTCCGTGACATAATATTTTTCCTTAACAAGTAATTAGGCTATTGATTAAGCCTGCGGAGGGGGGGGGGTGGGGGGGGCGTAAAGTTTATACAAGTTAGCTGGGGGTTATTATTCCCAACAGGCACAGGACAGGAGGTGTCTGCGCGTGCCCAAGGCAGGGGAGAGAAGTCATGCGTTTAATCCCAGTCGGCGCTACACGGGGGACCGACTAAGGGGGAGAAACGGTCAAGTAAACAGGGAAAGATAAAATGCGGGGCGCGCGGGAAGCGGGGGAGAGAAAGTCAGGTGAGAACGGCGAGAGGGTGACGTCGCCATGATTGATTCGCTCCGCACCGGTCCCACACGCGACCTTGGCAAAGTGTTGTCTTCCCGCACGCCCTGTAACCGTTTGCCCCTCTCAATGCATTTATCTCGCAATAAATGTAACTGCAGCCTGTAGCTAATAAAACCACTTTATTAGTATTTTTTATGGACCGTTCCATCAACGTCGTGTTTACGCCGGTGACTCCTCTCTCGTCTCTGCTCTCTCTCCGCTTCTTCGCTCTCTCATCTCATAAAATATCGAGTTACTAATAACACTAGAGATTCGATCGTTGATATGGCTATACTCGAGCTCCGATAGAATGATAGAAAAATATCACTTCTGGCCCTGGTAGTGAGTATTTGCAGTAGGCTCTGCAAATGGTCTTTGCATAGCGGATTAAAACAATACCTATCTCTGTGTTCTACGACCGCCCCCCCGTCACATTAGCCCACCTCAGCATGCCACCACCTGGAGAGGGCGCAGTGCGGGCCGCGGGTCCGGCTTAATCACGCGAACCAGATGCGCCCCACCAGTCGCAGCTGATCCTGCATTCGCACAAGTGGGAGCATCCCTGTGTGCCCGCGCATAAGCGCCCGCCTGCACTCACACCACACACACACACCACACCACCACCGCCCACACCACCGCCTGCCACATCTACGCCCTTTTCAGCAGCCGCCCCCACCACCTGACGGCTTAACTCTCCTGCCTAACTGGGGAGGACAAAGTCTCCTTCATCCCTCCAGCACAGCCTCCCATCTCCTGCCTCCCTTCTCCTCCCCTCCCCCCCCCCGCCCCTCCCAGTCTCCTCGATCTGTTAACTCTGAAGCACTTGATCGCCGGCGTTTCCAGGCGAGAGCCGTCGCAGCTCGCTAATCCCTGACTCAGGTCGCTTTGATACGTCGTTCGAGGTCATTCCGGCCGCGTGCGTGGCGTCGCCTTCAGCCCACGCTCGCTCCCGCGGGGGCCAGTGCACGCTCCGCCTCAATTCACCGGGGCAATTTGCTGACGCGGGGAGAAGTCGCTCTCCCATTATGCTATGCGAGGCCCCTCGCCGCGTTTAGCCCTGCTATCCCCGCAGGAGAATGGGAGCGAACAGAGACCATTGGTAAATTCATGGATGGAGGAAAGAAAGGCGGAGGAGAGGAGGAGGAAGCAGAGGGAGAAGAAGAGGGAGGAGAGGGAACGTGGGCAGGAGAGAAAAAAATATTGAAGGGAATGAAGATGGGAGGAGAGGAGACGAGAGGAGAGGAGAGAGATAAGTAGTGGCCAGAGGTAGGAGGAAGCACAGGAGAGGGAAAGAAGGGAGGGATAAAAGGAGGTGGGGAGTCAGAGATGGAGATGGTAAGAGAGCAGGACAGAAAGCGTGGGGAAGCGGGAGAGTAATATTATCAGGCGCAGAAGGTGGCTTTAACAAATCAGCGACCCAGTCGGCGATGAGAACTCGCCCTCAGCACTTGACTGAAGTGCTGCTTGCAGATAAGCTGGGAATTATGTATAAACTTCATATTTAGAGCGTGGCTAGGCGTGAGGGCGGGCGTGCTTAACTGTGGCGGGTGCCAATGTGCACATTGTGCCACGCGCTCACGCTCCTGTTTGTTAAATAGATTGTAATCGCGCGTTTATACCGCACCCTGATACCCGCATGCCGGCAGAAATACGCGAGATCACATGCTAAGCTACGACGCCATGTATCCCTGTACTGGGAGTTTTCTTTTATGTTGCATTTACAAAACCAGAAGCCCTCACAAGCATCAAAGCCCAAGCTACAGCGGCGTCGGACTGGTGTTGCTGCGTCTGACTGCGTCTCGGACTGCAACCACGAAAGTTTTCCTCACCTTTTCCTTATTAGCAGAGGATTTAAGATAGCGCACCGTCTCACTCTTCATATCAGATGCATTGCGCACAGACAGACGCACGCGGTTGTATGTACAGACCACAGAGGAGCGAATCACAATGCAGATATTGGTTGACACGTATTATAACATCTAACCTTGCACGGGACAAGTACCTAATTCGCGCAGGCGCTATCATCGCAATTCCTTTTTGATATAGCACGAGACAGACCTTTCGGAGACAGAGGCTCAGTGGAACAATGCCATTCCCCTGAAGAGGTAAGCTCAAGGAAAGCCGAACGCACGGGAGGAGTTCTGCTTGCAGTGCTTTGCCCTTCCTCTTCCTCTTTCCTCTCGCCTTGACCGACCTCTTCAGTGCCGATCCCAGTGTGTGTACAAACACATTTTGTGCACGAAACAGATTTGAATAAGACAGAACATCAACCTCAGCGGCATCAATTTCCACTAAGCGTAATGTAATATTATCTTTAACGCCATCAAATCATCATTAACATTGTGCTCATTCATCAGTTTAATGTTGCTTCATAGCCGCACAGGATTCCGCGCGCCCCAGACAGATTTAATGCTTCTTTTGATAAATCTTTCTTCATTAATTAAAGAGGGAAAAAAAAAAGGACAAAAATATATAGTCTAACACTTTCCGAGGCGGGGCGGGGGTGGTGGGAGTTGGGCGACTTTGAGATGATCTCTAAGAGATCTGGGGTGAGATAGTTTAATTTCACTTGGCGCTTCTCGCAGTAGAAACATTACAGGGTTGGTGTTAAACAACCCGGGTCAGGTCAGCCTCCATTACTCCATTAGTCCATCCGCAGTAAAACCTGACCTGACTCCCAAGCTTCCGATGCCGTCGGAATGGTCATCTTAAAACCAACGTGTTGCCTTCTCCAAACGAACAGTTCATTATTGTTATTTAGTGTTGGACTTTGTGATCGTTGTTCTCCAGAAAAACTGATAAACACAGACCTTTAAGTAAAAAGCAACCTATAAGTCGGAAATTGCGCAGTTTACGTACGAATAAAGTTGCACAATGTTCATTTTGACGATCAGACCCTACAGTGAAGAAGCCAGGAAATCCGGGGCAGCAGAGTGAGATTTCTGACGGACTGACGGATTTCGTGGTGGTGAGTGGTGAATCTGGTCTCCACAGAGGACACGTCTCCTGTTGCGGGAGACGGAAGGGAGGCCCCGGACTTGGAGGAGAAGGGGATGGAGGAGTATTACAGACCATGGTAATGATGGATGGGAGGGAGGAGGAGGCGGAGGAGAAGGAGAAGAGGGGAGAGGAGGAGAGCCGGGGCGGGGGGGGGGGGAGTGGAAACGTGGCAGGAGAGAAAAAAATGAAGGGATGGAATATGGGAGGAGGATAGGAGAGGAGGAGAGGGAAGGATAAGTGAAATCATCACTATATCAAATAATGGACGGAAAGAAAAGTCAAGCATACACAAATATTTACTGTACTTAATACACTATGCACATACAAACAGTTGAATCTGGATAATATATACGTACACCGTATATATAAACCACTTCTCACAGTCACCTCGGTGTTGACGCAGCTACACTAAGCTGTTGTTGCACTCGTGTCTCCTCTCCATTGACTTTTTGCTCTGGCCGGCATCTTGCTTTTTTGACTTTTGCTGGACCGTTCTTACGGTCTGTGGTTTTTACCCCTCCCTCCTCGTAGCTTAACGTATCTCTCCCGATGCACGGCGGGGAGGCGGAGCTGAGGGGGGGGGAGTAATGGATGCGGCAGAACACGTCCACAAGGTAGACAAATTGATTTTCTCCGGGTGGATAGTCCGGCGATAGAGGCTTGCCTTGTTGCGCTAATAGCAGAAGTGAGAGATATGTCAGAGGAGGCCCGGCTCGACGACGACGCAACCCCCCCTCCGGGAATCTGGAATCCGCAGCAGGAATACGGCCTCGTGGGCCCGTTTCTGGGAGCGTTTCTGACCGTTTTCTCACAAAAAAACGTCTCGGCGGCTCGTCTTTACGGCTCGTTCGTGTTCCGCGGCCCGAGGTCAGCGAGTGCTATACCGGGGCCTCGTTAGTCACCGAGGATCACGACTGCAGCCGACTCCGCCCCCTCTCGCCACGGGAGGAGCTGTGGCAAAAGCTGTAGGAAGTGTTCTGTTTTTAACGCCGGCGCTCGCAGCTCGCGGTGGCGGTGGCGGGTGATGCCCGGGTAATTAAAGCGAGCAATTAAGGCTTCCATAATCAGCACTGTCAGTGAACTGCGCTGGCCGGATTAACGTTCGCAATTGCACTCTCAATTGATAAATGGCGGCTCTGCCAAGGAATGATTTTTAGATTTGGCTCGAATATCAATGGACTCGTGACGGGGGTACGAGACGCGGGGAGGAAGACGGCGGCGGCGCGTGTGTTTGTGTGTGTGGCGTGTGTGTGTGTGTGTGTGTGTGTGTGTGTTGTGTGTTTCTCTCTCCGTGTCATTCTATCGGCGCCTGTGCCAGTATGATAGTAAGAATGAGACACAGCGCAGACCTTAATTAGTTACTCTGCAATATAATCAATGAATTACCATAAAAACAAATGAATCACAATGCATCAGTGCGTCTCAAGCGCGTCATGTTGAGAGACGCTTTAATGCAACACTTCATCTTTTCTTAACAGTACTCCAGTGTGTGCCTTCGGGGGGGTGGGCTTTTAGACAGCGATTCCCACAGATAAGCTAGATAATACGTAATAAAGACACGCAAAATGGCATTTCTTCTCACTCCATACATCTGGGATGAATGTGTCTGGAGACCTTGGCCAAGGGGAATCCTGTGGCTTTCGCGCGGCGAAGGAAGGGGAAATGAAATAATGAAATAAATAAACTAATGTTGTGTCTCTGCTTCCAATAAAACAAAACAGTAAATTATTTACAAGCGGGGGCCCACTGAGTGTGGCGTCGTCCACCTCATTAGTATTCGCGTCGCCGCGGTGATCGATGGTGACATCATGGTGATGAATGGAAGCGTGGGCTTTTTAAAAAGCTCTTCCTCGGGAAACCAAGGACAGATGGTTGGGCTTTTTTTTTTTTTTTTTTTATTATGAGAGATGCGGAATAATGAAATCAAATGAACGGGAATATTTGGGTGGACGTGTTTTGCCGGAGAGCGTCACATTATGAAGTGTTGTGGCAGCATCGCGTTTGAAATGTAGACATCACCGCCTGAATAAACATACGAGACAGTTTTGATCGAGACGAGTTACACCTCCTAAAGGATCGGTAAATAGAAATAAATGAATAGTAATACAAGTTTTTAAAATATATTACATGTGTATTGATGTATTTTCTATATTATAATCATAATGTATTATTTTACTACAAAAATGACACTTTAACACACGTGTGTGATGGTTCCAATCCAAAACATATTTTCTCGGCGATATTTCACGAAGCAGTCATGCGAAGCCCGACTTTAACCACATCTCTGACCTCTCGTTTACCCTGTTTAACCCGCGACCCCCCCCCCCCCCCCCCCCCGAAACTGGATGTTATTCTAACAGACTCCCAACACGCACACACACACACACACACACACGCACACACACGCACACGCCCGCACACACACAGATGCATGTTAATAAACCCAAGATGTGATTTCATACGAATGTGTTCTCCGCAAGCCAAGGTCAGCATATGGGTCTTAAGAATAAACGGCCTCTGAACGCTTTTCCCGGCAGATGGCCGCCAACCTTGGACCCCCCGCGGCTGCATAGGTGGGATACTTCTCCTAGCACAGGTGTAGCGGCCGATTCGGACGCTCGCCGTTCCTCACATTAGGCCGCGAGGTGCGCTCCGAAATGGGGGGGGGGGGGGGGGGGGCGCTCTCTGCTTATATTACCGACGACACTCCGACGCAATTACTCATTTTACGGACCGCCGAGCCCATTGTCCGCTGTTCGTTTTTTTTTCCCCTCCTCCTCTATTCTACTGCTTTGACTGCTGGACACCCAACCCGGGATTAAGCTATTTGCCCGTCTCGTTTCTATTTCGTTCTATCCCAGTCTTTAGTGTAATTTGTCTCCCTAGCTCCTTTTCTCTCTCTCTCTCTCTCTCTCTCTCTCTCTCTCTCTCTCTCTCTCTCTCTCTCTCTCTCTCACGCTCTGTCTAATTATCTCTCTTTCTCGGTTTCACTGAAAGACCGTCAAAAATCGCCAGGCGGGGAAAAACCCGTCGCCAACGTTTTTTTAACACAAGTGCTGCGTTAATGTTTGTGCTTTGTGCTCATATACTTTTCCCAGATTGTCTTATTAAACCTCCTCACTCCGTTTCCATTTCATGGCGGCCCACTGGCGTCGCCTTCCGGATAATTGATGGATTAGTCGGCAAAGTAGCTGTCGCCGGATGTATGTGACTTAATCACAGGCAAGGAATTAAATTGAAGGCTAAATTAAATCCCACGGTCAAGCCATGTTTAATATTAGCTTTGGTCCAATATTTAATGTTTTTATAAGCCATTAAGCTAAGGTGTTAAACCTTTAGCCAAGATGGATGCATGTACATTACTGCGCGTGTACACGATTTAATTCATGTCCGACTTGTTAGTTATTACGATTATCATATTATAAAATAGCATATGCGGCTGGAATTACAGCAGCGTCATTTGAATAGGGAATTAACATTTCAACATCTAAAAATAACATCTGCGTGCGAAACCGTTTACCGATGAAAGAAACCTTTTTTCCCTCGAACGAAAAAAAACGGCGGCGAGCTAATTTGTGGACGAGAAATATTCTGAATTAGCACTTTAATGAACGATGGTCTAGTTTATTAGCATACTTCTTTGCCGCTGCTATATTGCCCCTCTTCACAGTAAGTGAAGCAAACAATTGCTAATTGCTCTGGGGATGTTGAACAAAGTAAACATATTCAGTCAAACCGCCTCGTCTGTCGCCTTAACGACCCGCCTCGCGTGTAATTTAAAACCATCGCGATAGGAAAAGACAATGACCCCTTAATAGGAAACGTTTCTCAGAATTTATTCAGCAGCAATATCCGGGCGCTCAATTGAGACGCCTGCCTGCTTGGAGGGCCCATTGAGAGACTTTCCCGTTATGTACGAAATGGACGGTGGGGACGCAAATTCAAACTGAGGTAACCTTTTGTCATTTCACGTTTAGCGATGTTAATAGAATAGCGTCGGTAGGCCGAGGAAGAGCTCCTAATACATTTTTATTTTATTTTAAGCCTTTGAAGAGGGCGGAAGCACCTTGCTTAGCTCTCGCTGGTACCTTATCATAGCACCTATCGTGGTACCTATCATAGAACCTATCATGGTACCTATCATAGAACCTATCATGGTACCTATCATAGCACCTATCATGGTACCTATCATAGAACCTATCATGGTACCTATCATAGAACCTATCATGGTACCTATCATAGAACCTATCATGGTACCTATCATAGAACCTATCATGGTACCTATCATAGCACCTATCATGGTACCTATCATAGAACCTATCATGGTACCTATCATAGAACCTATCATGGTACCTATCATAGCACCTATCATGGTACCTATCATAGAACCTATCATGGTACCTATCATAGCTTTAGACATGTTTAGCTTATGCTCAACCAAGGACTAAGCCCAAGTCATCAGATACGATCGACAACCTTTATTGGATTCAAAGAAACCAAAGTGGAAACCGCGCCTCGCCCCTGCACTACAGCGAAGGCGAAAGAGATCCTTCTGACAAATATCGTGTCGCCGAACAACAAAATGAACCTCAAGCCGCGAGAGCCGACTCCTCTCGCGACGACGAGACGCCGGATACATCTCAGCGCTTTGTTGTACAACACAACCGCGTTCCTCCTGGCTTAGACGGAGACATTTCCCAGACGCCCGCTATCTCTCCAGCCCCGGCTTCACTGTTTGCCGACGGGATAAAAAAACAATAGCAGCCGGGGAAAACGCACACAGAGAGGAGGTGGTGTGTGTGTGTGTGTGTGTGTGTGTGTGTGTGTGTGTCATGGTTACCAATGAATGGGGTAAAGATGTACAGATTTTGATCTGCAGTAGTTCCTGTTGACAACATGTGCAATACCGAACTAACGACCACATGCAGACTGTTTCATTCACGGAGGGGAATTTGCATCTGTTTACGTGAATCGCAAATCACACACAGCGACGGCCGGTCACGAGTCTCTCTCTCTGTGTCCCGCGGCTGTGTCTCATGTGGCTGGGGACTTTAATCACCGCAAACCCTTAATAAAGTGCCACCAATGTACTTTCAGCACGTGTTCCCGTGCGACGAGGAAGGACAAAACACGGGATCGTCGCGACGCCGCCGCAAAATGCACCGTTCGCGAAAAAAGTCGTCGTTTTTTTTTGGGCTAACTTTCTCTGTGATCTTGCAGTTAGCGCTGCCCCGTCCTTCCTTCCTTCCCCGCGGCGCCACATGAACGTGACTCCTGTCTCTTTTAACCGCCGGCTTTCTTTTCCTCGCTCGGCATACGCTTGTTTTTGGCCATACTGTCTTAACTGGCCGTAGTAGACTGCTGCAGCCGAATCTAGTGCGGAAGGAACATCTACGGCAGGTTATTTATTGACTTTAAAGTGGACATATTGCGCCACCGGGTGTGAGTGTGATTGGCCATCGCGAGCCGTTTCACAATGTGCCATGTGACTACTGTCTCGTGACATCACAAGTGGGAATATCCACCTAGATGTACGCTGACTAGATCAGTTTACATGTCGGTACACAGTCCACTGGGACAGTAGCCTGGTCGACTGATCTAGTAATCATACATCTCGGTGGACATTCCCCACTTGTGATGTCACCAGATGGGTAGTCACACGGCAATTGTGAAACGGCTCGCAATGGCTAATCGCACTCGCGCCCGGTGGCATAATATGTCCCCTTTAACTGTCGCGCCGTTCTCCCCGCTAAACTGGTTTCCAAGTTGGGAGACCTGCGGGCCTGGGCAGCCCCATATAAGGATTGGATCCTCTACTTCCTTACCTTACCTCCCTTACTTCCCTTACCGACCGGAGGCATCTTGAGTCTGGTTACGGCTACTCCACCGCCCAGGCCAGGAAGGTTATCCAGAGGGTTGTTAAAACCAGTGGAGTGGCGCTACGGGCACATCCTTCAGCAACCTCTACGTCTCACGATCGCCATTATAAAGGACACCAGCCACCCCGGGCGTCTTCTGTCTCCACTGAGTCCAAGAGGCTCCAGACATATCACGGGTTCATATTGTTTATTAAAATCTAACCACTGCTCGTTAACTGGAAGCCGATGAGAAACCAGCTATTTTGAGGTCGGATTCATGGATTTTTCATCTTCACAAGGTGAACCGTGTGTCTCGGGTGATTCCCGCAGCAATTGTACAAAGTCAAACCCTTTGCATGGATTAAATACCTTTTCATTTCTGATTCGTGGCTATTCATACGAGCTGTAATCATAGACCGCTATAGCCGGCCTTTAACGGCGTGTACGTTGTAATCTTATTGGCATTAACGACAACCGTTCCGATGGGGCCCCCCCCGCCCCGTGTCATTCATAATTGTACCTGGGATAATGAACCCTATTTAGTCTTTTATGTAAGTCCCCTCACCCACCGCACCCAGCGGCGCTCGCTGAATGACAACATGACATTAAAGCAGTCATTACCACATTGTGCCGGGGAAATGTTATAGTATGTGTCTAGATTAGAGGGCTGTAGACGTTCACCACAATCAGCTGACTCACCAGAATAGCGCAGAATGTAAGGCGGAGGCGTGACGGGCATCATGCTATAGCTGTCAACACGCTAAGCCTACAGGGGAGAGAGAATTACTCAGTTCAGTAATTTCAGGAAAATAGGATACCATCAACCGCGAGCGTTGTTTTGTCGTCATTGTGATATTAATATTCCTTCAAACGTTCCATACTCCGAATATCGAAGGAAATATTACAACACACGAGGCTACGCTGTACCCTGTGAAGTTGCACGTTTGTTTGTGGGGAAATGTTGAATGACTTGGCTTTACCTCAAGTTAGTATAATTCAATACAATGTTGATATACCGTTTGCAGGAAAAGGTAAATCCTTGGGAGGAGGAGGAGGCGGAATACTGCCTGGCATTGTTTGTCTCGCAAACATAAACCTGTCTGCATTATTCAATTCCATCGACATTCTATTTGGCGCAGCGGCACAGACAGACACTCTGACTTTGCAGAGACTCTGCTCGGCGAAAATGGATGTTTTTTTTCAAATTCAAAAATCACTCCTTGTCCACGGCTTGCAGTGTTGACAGTGTTGGTATTTAAATTCCAATCTCACCGGCAACGACGCCGGGGCGGATTTGGTATGCAGCCGTGATGGCGGAGGACTGCTTTTCATTTCGGCCCCAAGGTCACCGGGACTTGTGAACCACGGTGCAGCCAGTCGGTGACGGACGCCAGACCCCAGACTACAAGACGGATGAGGGGCGGGAAAACTTCTAACAAACGGCCGAATGCCCCCCAAAACAAACAGTTCCACCACCACCACCACCACCACCACCAACAACAACAACAACAACAACAGCAGCAGCGGAGACGGCAACCGTGGTCGATTTCAAAGAGTCTCCTCGCGTTGGAAGCGACAAGAGGAGCAGAAAAGGTCCTGATCTGAGCTTGGCACTGACCACATGCTCATCTGCATGCGCACGTCGGGGGTCAGCCCGGCACCCCGGGGTGGGGGCGCGGGCTCCCGAGGAGGAGGAGGAGGAGGAGGAGGAGGAGGAGGCGCAGGTGAGCAGCCTGCCCTTGGAACGAACCAGACGAGACGTGCTCGTACATAAGAGATGACCGTGGAGAACGGAGAGTGAAATGAGAGCGAGAGGGGGGGGCTTGTTTGCCCGCCGCAATAGATGTCCGGCCGGTAAGATGTTGTTTGATGTAAAACGAGGAGAGTAGTTTTTGTTTGAGCAGGTTTGAGAAAGAAACATGTTAGATTTTGATATGCACGGGGAAACTTTTGTGGCTTTCATAAGAGAGAGAAGCTGCATGAGATAAACAAGACAAGGTTGGGGGTTGTGAGAGGGCTGAGGAAATATAGTAATTGGTCTGCCCAGAGACTTTATAATCGTGCAAATGCAAGTTGTCTCACAACTCGCAAAAAAGTATATCGAGCATATTCACAGACAAGAGGGTAAGCAGACACAACAACAATACAGAGCTGTCTTTATATGATTTAAATAAACACACCGCCCAGGCCCTTCGGGGTGCACGTTATTTGGCATATTTGCGGCTATTTATTAACATAGATCAGCAACATTTAAAAAATGAAATAACGTCACGGGTGTCAGAAAAGGGAAGGCCGGACGTTACACCCGTCTCCGCGACGCTCCTAACCCGGCAAACATTTGAATGACTTTTTGCGGTCGTCCCCGTCCAACCTTATTCCGAGTGCGCCGTGTTCACGTCATGCATATTCATACGGCGCATTTGGTTCAGCTGCACATAGAATATCAATTTGATTATCAAGCGGGGGGGAGGGGGGGGAAAAGGGTAGGGGTGCCGGTGGAGGGGGGGGGGGGCGCAAGGTCACATTACAATGTTTAATTTCCGTTCGCGGGGTCTCGGTTCATTCCGACGATCGTCGACGACGCACAAAAACCTGAGCGTCTAGTTAGCGCGTCGTCGTCGAAGGCCCGAGCTCCGGTTGACCGGTGGCCAGCGCTCCGAGCCAGGTGACCTTTACCACTGTGCCGTGACAGGTGACATTGTGAGATTGTGCGACTGGTGGTCCGGTGCTTCATGCTAATGACGGCTTCAATGGCCTTCTCCGATGAACCTGTAGAAATGAAACCTTAGTTTTTTTTAAGTACCAAATATGTCGTCAGATCATTTTGCACCCCCATTGTATTGACGCCAGGTTCACTTACGCGAGGTCAAGCGAGGTCGGTATTTAAAATGATTTTCATCATTTTATTTTATATGCAGCAAAAGTGGATGCTGGCTAAACGGAAAAGAAGGTCGAATCATTGAATCTGCAATCAGCGGGTCAACAATCCCTTGCTAACTGCGGTTAACCTTTCCCTCCGGAAAGCTCGATTATAAGTCGAGTATGATCGGACTACTCTGGACAAAATGGATCAAACGCCCGTCTTGATATACCTCGAGTGTGTTCAGATTGAAAAAGAAAATTGAAATGGTAATGGAATCAGCGATATATTCTGCATATTACAGCGTGAGTCTAACTGGCTGTGTCCGTATTCGCCTACGTATTGAACATTCACATTTTTTAACATTGACTATTTCGCTAATTGCGACCGGACGGCCGGCGAGGTGACTAACGAGGGACCGGCGGCTGAGGTGGCCCCCCGCCAGCTAATGAGGCACTCTGGGAGTTGGAGGCTAAAACGCTCGTCTTTACTCCCGTCGTTTTCATTAGTAAACAATCCGCTGACTCAGCCCCCCCCCCCCCCCCCCCCCCGGCCGCAGAGACAGGGACCAATTGTTCAACTGTCCTTCCTAATGCGCGAATGTCGAACACGCATAGATCGGTGCCGGGTCCAATTCCGGTCATACGGAGACACACACACACACACACACACACACACACACACACACACACACACACACAGACACACGCTACAACCGCACACATTCAACTACCCCTGCAGAGTAGGTGAACGATTTTTCTTTCCATCCCTCCCCCCTCCATGTTGTCATTCAACGTCGCTGTGGGACTAATATGTAAAAACGTCGACACAATTTCCCCGACACCTTCTCTTCAAACTTTGCTTTTTTTTGGTGGGGAGGTGGGGGGTGGGGGGGGGGGGGGGGGGGTTTATTTGATCTCCGCCCCCCACATTGTAACCCTTTAAGCTCCTCATCGCGGACTACTATGAGCCTAGCTACTGACGGACGGACGACCACGGGGAGAGCCAGACAGGAAGTTGGAAGCAGGAAGCAGGAAGGGGGTGGGGGGTGGGACTGGATGGATGGCTCTGGCAGATGCGGGAGGGGTCCCGGGGGGTCCATCGGCCGAGATGAGCCGGTACTGGCCCGTGACTTTACCGTTACCGGGCTACAGGGGCTGATTAGGATAAGCCCGCTGCACACAGCAAAAAAAAAAACACACACGCACACACACACACACACACACACACACACACACACCCGTGGACACAAAACCCGGGGAAAGAAAAGGAAAATAGCACAAAAGAAATGGATGATATATACGTATGTACTGTGTGCGGTATACGCTAACGCTACGATCTCTCACATACACACACACACACACACACATTGTCCCTCTCTATGGGCGGCAGTAGCGTCAGGAGGTAAGAGCGGTTGTCTGGCAACAGGAAGGTTGCTGGTTTCGATCCCCGGGCCTAGCTAAGTGTCGAGGTGTCCCTGAGCAAGACACCACCTAACCCTACCTGCTCCTGACGTGTTGGTTGTTACCTTGCATGGTTGGCACCGCCGTCGGTGTATGAATGGGTGAATGTGAGGCAATACTGTAAAGCGCTTAAATGCAATCCGTTTACCATTTCATTCACAGACATGACACCTTTCTTCAAATCTTAACTGAATGTTCGTGTGAGAAGGAAAGGCTTTTTTTTTTTTGGGACAAAAGGGTCGGCTTTCTGCTCCAATCTAAGTCTCGAACTCTTTGAGCGAGCGAACAAAACCAGGCCAACAGGTTTACATGCAGCAGGCAGACAAATCCATCGCAGGCCGTTGACGACGAATTAAGCTCACGTCCCGCATTTCTGAATTCACGAGTGACGATGTTACTCGCGTATTTGTCGTCGACGCCGGAAAAGTATCCAGAAACCAAAACTATTGATCTACGCGCATGGGGGCTGGACGCAGATTTATACTTTGATTTCCTCTGGTAAACACATGGTTGTTTGGACAGGGATGTAAACCAAAGGCCCGCGCCGTCGACTCATTTGTCATATATAATTCCCCGTTCGATAACTCGATAAAGTGCGGGAGACGGAGGCTGCCGAGTTTCAAGGTAAGAGCGCGCCTCACGCAATGTATTTCTGTCAGCATGGATGGAGATGTAGAGAGACAAATTGAGCAAGGTAAAAGGGTGACTGACTCCCAAAAAAAGCGAGAGGGAATACATTTTTTTGGAGATTGTATTTCTTATTCTACGATGCGACAAATCACAGCAGTGACTGAGTCTTTGGGGTAACCACTTTCCGTGACGCATTATGTCTATAACTCGTTATGAACATACTTATAATATTAGTGACCGCCGCTATCCCTGTCACTGGCCGTCAACACCGCCGTTCCTCCCAGATGTGTCGGGACTCCTCATTCACTTTCATTAATTTTTTTGGAGGACGCAGTCTAAATAAATACACACACCAAGTATAATAAAACATCCATCATGTCGAATTGGAGTAAGCTACCTCACCAGTAACTCTCAGCAGGTCTGTTATGACCCGTTTACCAGTGACAGCGAGGTAAGTGTTGAAATAGTATTCCGGCGTTATCTGTAATTTGTCCGGACATTTTCACCGCGATTGCTTCGTGCCACGCCCAGAGTACGGGCTGCCCACCCGCACACCGCCCCCCCACCGCACGCCGCACCCCCAGCCCCCCCCCCCTCCCCCGCCGCCCGCCGTTCAGCTTCACATCCGTTGTCTCACATAGCCAGAGACCTATCTCCACACAACACTTTGTTTCAGCGCCGTGCCAGAGCTGGAGAGAAAGGCCTGACTGAACCCATTATCATTGTGGGATAGCGGGGGGGGGGGGGGGGGGAGTGGGGGGGAGGAAAAAAAATAACAAAACCGCTCTGTTTGGATTTCTGTGAGCCAATCACAATCGTCCTGGTGGTGGCGCTCGGCCGATGACGAACGATGCCCTCTCCTTGCAAACACTCCGTCGGTGGGTTGGGGACTTATTTTGGGGAAACATTTTCATGTGGGGGGGGGGGGGGGGGGCCGAGCACTGCCGTTAAAATGGCTAAAATCCGTGCAAAAGAAAACAGTTAGATGAAAACAGTAAAAGATTGTTTCAGTGTGTAGGTTGCTAGCTCGAGGTTGTTGTTGTGTTGTTGTTATTTCACGTAACCATGGCCGACTTGGAAAACAGTACCATGCAAGGGGAGGAGGATTCTGAAATAGTCAGCCGGTGGCAGCCGAATACTTTCGTGTTTTTTTTCACTTTACTTCAAGCAAACAATGACCATTAATAGTGAGACCACTAATAGACAACTAATAGTTAATAACCACCTTTTAATGTATTATATCTGCCCATAACTCAGGAATTTCATTACTTAACTCAAAGCACCACAATGAGTCATTTATAAGGCCATTGTGGATTATAGCAGGGATTATAACACATTGGGCAATGATTAGAATGTATTACCACGATGAAGAATTATAATACACGATGATCCTTGCATGTGATAATAATAATAATAAACCAGGAATTATGCAGTGGGCCTATTAGGACACTTGACCCTATAAGTCATGACAAAATGGCTTATGATTATTGTTATAATATAATATAGATACGGGCTTCGTAGGAGGTCTGTCGTCTCTGCTTCCGTGAAATGATGCATGATGAGATTTCCAGTGAGTTTCCTCTTGTCCACCTTGTTTGACAATTCAGAAGTATCACTCATCAGTTTCTGGGCCATAAAAACGAACTATTTGGAGGTCTGGGCCTGCTCTTAAAACCAGAGCGAGAGAGATAGAGAGAGAGAGAGTGAGAGAGAGAGTGAGAGAGCGAGAGTAAAGCGCATTATGACGATAATACCACAGAAGCTACTTAGTCGGCATAATTCTCCAGAGCACCGTCATAAATAGCAGCTTACATCTAGCTTACTTAGATAAATAGTTGGACTGATGCGAGCGCGCCTGCGTTCGCTCAAGCTTACGGGATTTTCGCGGCAGACGTGCACGTGAACTCAGCGACAACGGCACTGTTTGTGTGCGTGTGTGTGTGTGTGTGTGCACGTGCGCTGACACACACACACACACACACACACACGCACAGATCTGTCGGACATTTAACCTGGAAAAATGAGTGAGTTCAGAGAAGCCTCCTATCGCCACCAACACAAACCCTGCACCACAAACCATCATTCCAGAAGAGGGCAGATGCGTCGATAACAGGATCCCTGGACGTATATCGACATGTCAACCCCCCCTTTGTATGAATTATTAACGAGGAGCTCATTATAAACCCAAGCGACTGCGAGCGAAAAGAAAAAAGGGAAGAAAAATGCTGAATTCCTGGCCGGGAATATTATGGCCGATCAATACAGTATGTGATGCGTCTTGGACAAATAATGGATAGCTCCTTTATATTCACTCTCTCTCTCTCTCTCTCTCTCTCTCTCTCTCTCACGGACATGTACGCACACACACACACACACACACACACACACACACACACAGACACACACAGGTAAATGATGACATTGCATTGGGCATTATTCTATTTAACCAGCTGTGCATGTGTGTGTCTGTGTGTGTGTATGTTTGTGCGCGTGTGTGCGTGTGTGTGTGTGGCATACATTACCTCTGCGTTGACACCAGGCCATTACTTCCAAGCCTCTCTCAACGTCCAATCAGATGCTCTGAGACTTGGCAGGGAGCAGGGGATGCTGCTCAGTCCTTCAACACCCTCACACCGCAGCGAGGCCGGAAGAGAGAGAGGGGTTTACACAGGCACAGCACAACACAACACAACACACACACACACACACACACACACACACACACACACACACACACACACACACACACACACACACACACACACACACACACACACACACACACACACACACACACACACACACAGACGCACGCATCTCCACAAGCAAGCCTGCTATTCACACATGGCCCACACACATGGCCCACACACACACACACACACACACACACAAGGGACTCTGGCTTTTAAACGGTTAGTTACTTTCCCCGCAGAATTGGCTTTCCTTGCCTTTCCATTTCTGTTATTTGTCAGGGGAGACCCAGCAACAAGCCAGCATATCTATTAACTGCATTCATCAGTACACCACAGCCGCCGCCACCGCCGCCGCCGCCGCCGCCACCGCCGCAGTTCTCTCTGAAGGGAAAACATACGGAAAACACACCACTCCCAACCCCAACCCAACCCTCAGGTGTGTGTGTGTGTGTGTGTGTGCAGTGCGCCGGTTCCACCTTGAGTACGACATTGCATCGCATCGCATCGCGCGAGTGAGTGTGTGTGTGTGTGTCTACGAGGTGACGGCGGTGGGGGGTGGTGACGGCTCGGGCCGGGCCGTGCGGTTCGGCGGTATTAGCTAAAGTGTTGTACAGTAGAGCGTATCGGGTTAACATCGGAGGCCCTCTGTTTGCTGAGGGGGGGGGCGGGGGGTGGTCAGGCCAAGTCTGTATCTCCTAAGCCCCTCGTCTGACAGTGAAAGATGGGTTCGTAATGAGGTGGCAACGGACAGGCTGTATGAAATAACCCCAAGCCGGGTGATTGGTCATTAATCTTGCTGAGACTGAAGATGGCTAGCGGGGGAGGGGGGGGGGCGGGGAGGGGGGGGCGGAGGAGCGCGGTCTGGATATTGGTAACCAGAGCCCGGAGGTTTTCCATACCTTTTTCCAGGTGTCCAGGAAAGGACCTGGTAATTCTGGGTTTCTGGCACGGGGGGGTCAGCAGAGAGGTCCAGGCCCCTGCCTGGTTTTCTTAAGGGTCCTCCTCGGATCCCAGACCAGCTTTGTAGTGCTAAGAATGTTACAAAGCTTCACAGAAGAGTACCGAGGGACGGGGGGCCGGCGGCGGGGGGGGGCGCCCTACTCGCCCGGCACCACTCACCCCTCCACCCCCGAGCCGGTCCTTGGGGTTGTTTAAACGGCCATGACGTTGCTCATACACACACCCTTTTATCCCCTGCTTGGCCGTGTTCGTCATTAAGCTTTTACACTTCTGCTTTTTTTGTGACGGGCTCCCGCTCTGTGTGATGCATATTTGATCCGGAGCCAGAGTCTGACGGCGGCGCTGGGCGTGCTGGAATTTGAATTGTTTTTTTCCCAGCCGGCAGCAAAAAAACACACAGCGCTAAAAATATGTGTTTTTCGTTTGGTTTGGTTTCACTTTTCCTCCAAAGCAACATTCTCAACTCTTGCCCTTCCCTTCCTCTCTCCTTGCGGTTCTTCCTCTCTCCGCTTGCGCATCTGCGTACGACGTCATGCCGAACACGTCGGAGCGGCTTTGCGTCTCGCGTCCGATCAGATCTATAAGGTTATTTAAAGCGACAGAATGAATGCGGAGAGAGAGAGAGAATGAAAGAGAGAAACGAGAGAGAGAGAGACCTCGGAGATCAGAAGTTAACGTTCATGAAACTAGTCCGCACATCTTCTGGGTTTGGTTATGTTTTAGTATAGTTTAGCTAAGTCCAACTGCGACCCGCGGCAGCAAACCTGGACAATATCTCTTACGTGATACAGAACCAGACATTATGGTAAATAATGTAAATGTACGTTTTGATGACGCATTATAACGTTTGCCAAAAAATTCTATATGTTACCGTGCTGCAGATTGCATGCACATGCCCGCATCTGTAGGTTCTAAATGAAACTGGAAACGTCTGCGTATTTCCTCTCATTTTAGTCTGAGTTTCTAGCGGCCCTGTTCTGGGTTACCCATAAAATGCCTGCAAATTTGAAAGCATGCCGGTAAGTTATGCATCAAGGGGCGCGGGGGAATTGGAAATAATCAAATATGTTGATGGAATAAGCTCGCTACGTTCTATGGAATGCGGTTCCAGGGTCGTATTTAATTTCATTGGCCAGAGGACGTATAAAATCATATTTCGAATGCACACTCAGCTCATGAAAATTCTATATATCGTCCTGCGTGTGTGTGTGTATATATTTATATCGCGCTGTTATTGTATTACACTGCTAATGCAATGGCTACAAACTGACCCGTATTTGATTTATGTTCAAATGTTTTATGTCTTTAAAAAATATGTATTTGTGTAAATGGAATTTCTAACAATACTTTAATTCGGGACAAGTCTGCTGATACCAGACAACAGCAGGGTCATTGGACAAAGAGAGAGAGAGAGAGAGAGGAAACACAATAAAGTTCAATCAAAGAATGCCAGACCATAGTGTGTGTGTGTGTGCAAACCAATCTCCTTCCCCTACACAGACACACACACACACGCACACACACACACACACACGCACACACACACACACAAAAAACACACCACCACCAAAGTCCCCGACACAAGGTTTTATTGCAGCGGGCGAAAAACAGAACAAAGACAACAGCTCCACACCGCAGACAACACCCCACCTACCTCCTCCTCCTCCTCCTCCCTCCTCCTACCTCCGCCACCGCCGCCGCCGCCGGGGTGACAGGGCGGCCGACACCGGCGATGGATGAGGAGAGCGAGCGAGCGAGGGAGGGGGAGAGACTCTCTCCCTTGATAAGAAACTATGGAGGGGGTGAGGGGGGGGGGGGGTAAGGGAGGAGGATAGAAGGTTGGGGAGGGGAGTATACAGTGTGAATGGAGTCATAAAGGTACAGGGGAGTGTCAAAGCGCAGGTTCTGTGGCCACGAGGCGGCGAAGCGCTGTGTTTAATTTACAACCTGCAAGCCACGAGTCGTTAAGCCCACCCAAGCACCTCTCTCTACCCCCCCGCCCGCTCCTCGTCCTCCACCTCCTCCCCCCCTCCTCCCCCCCCACCCCCCCCCTCCCCCCCCCTCCCCCTCCCCCCCCTCCCCCTCCCCTCGGTCCCACTTCCTGGGCGACGGGCGCACACTTCCTTTTGGTTTGGTTGGTTACTGCTGGGCCGTGTGTGGGGCTGGTTGTTGTTGTTGTTGTTGATGTAGTTGTTGTTGTTGCTGTTGTTGTTGTTGATTATGTTATTGCTGTTGTTATTGCTGTTGTTATTGTTGTTGTTGTTGTTGATGCTGATGCTGTTGTTGTTGTTGATGATGTTATTGCTGTTGTTATTGATGTTGTTGTTGTTGATGCTGTTGTTGTTGTTGTTGTTGATGATGTTATTGCTGTTGTTGTTGTTGTTGTTGTTGATGCTGTTGTTGTTGTTGTTGTTGTTGTTGTTGTTGATGCTGATGCTGTTGTTGTTGTTGATGATGTTATTGCTGTTGTTATTGATGTTGTTGTTGTTGATGCTGTTGTTTTTGTTGTCTAAGATGGCGCTGCGGATGGCTGCCTCCATGTTTTGGTGCTCACTGTTCTGTCTTGTTTGTCATTTAATCATTGTTTATATTTTATATACTGTATATACACACGTAGTATATTTCTTATATATTTTCGATTTTTTTGCTTTTTTGTTGGGTTGTTGAATTTCGCTTTTTACTCCGTTTAATGTCCAATGTTTAATGTTAGGCACCGATTGCCCCAAAAACACATTCCTTGTTTGCAAAAACGAAGGCAAATAAAGCTGTTTCTGATTCAGATTGTTGTTGTTGTTGTTGTTGTTGTTAACGTCGTCAACACACCGCTCGAGGTTACTTGTTACCTGGTGCTGCCGATCGTCCAAAAGCTCCCATTAGTCAGTATGTTATTTATTTAAGTAATATATATATATATACAAACTGCATGCTGCACTGCTCCATTCATATCTGTGCTATCCACTGTATAGATTTTAAGTGTGTCTGTTGAAATTGCTATTCAACTAAATATAATAGAATAGATCATTGAGTCGATCATAAAACATAATATATTCTGTATAGGGGATTAACGTAGGATACAAAAAAAAAAGGGTTGCATTTATTGGATTTAATCACAAACAAATAAATCATCATCGCATTTTATGCACACATTATTGGAAACAACATATGATGTATCGTTTGTAGTTATGAGCCATTTGCTAGCATCTCTCTGGGCCTCAAACTGCTGAGTAGGCCAAGATAACAGCCTGTCTGGAGAGAGACAACTAAATGGAAATCCAGTCACATCTGCCTTCCCCCTTCCTACAGTGTCTTACTTTCGTCTTGGCATCCTTATGACTGTGCAGACCCTGCAGTGTGTAATGTGTGTGTTCTGCGGTGAAATAACCAAAAAATCACACCGCTTGGCTGTTGATTATGCTTTTTATGTAACTGCTCGTTTGTCAAAAATAGATTAATTTGCCAGGCACATTATTTACCACTAATTCTAAAACAAACGCAGCAGACGGGCTGCGGTTGTTTAAATGTTCTCGAGCCAATTATAAATCGGGGGGCCCGCACACACACCTTTGCATTTCAGGCACTTTTAGCAAATTCAAGTGTGCTTCAAAACATAAATACGAATCATAAAGTATGCTTTCATAACCCGTGACATTCGAAACATTGCCAACAGGAGACGAGCAACGACGACACGGCGCCCAAAAAAAAACGTCCGAATGTTCTTTTTAAAAAAGATCACGACGGGCGACAATCTTTTCAGACGATCACAACAAATATTGTCGATTAAACAAGCAAACAAGCGGCTGTTCGTTTCTCACAAGCAAAACATGTCCTCCGCGACGGCCGCTTGTTGGGTTTGTGTTGTCGGCTCGGTTTGATGATTAAATTCACTTTGAAAAGAAAACACAAATACGGTTTTTTTTTGTGTGTTTTGTGTTTTGTGTGGGTTTTTTTCCCCTCCGCGTCGTCGTGTTTTCGCGCCGACCGTCCGTCAGACCTTGTTTGTCCCGCATTGCGTCTGCGTGTTTTGTTTGCGTGTTTGTTTGTTTGTGTGTTTGTTTGTGTGTTTGTTTGTGTGTGCGTCTGAGTCTCAACACAACACAACACCGCGTGGTCCGCTCTTCACTGGTCAGCTTTTTTGACAGATGGCATCAACTCAGCTCTGAGGGGAAGGAAGAAAAAAAAATGTCGGGAAAAAAAAAGCTGCCATTGGCTAGCGGGGCTGTAAGTGGACAGCCATCCTCGCCATATGCCACAATATCCCTTCAATATGCTGCCCAGATTGGAAGTCGGCGGGGCCAAGAGTGCGTATTTAAGGGCAGGGGGACGGTGTGATTGAATGTCTGCCGTTTGGATTCATTGCATACGCTTATGTGAATCTTTTTCCTTTTCTTCAAAACCGTCACCGAAACCGCAAAAACAATATTTGATCTGAAATCAAATCGTGTTTATTTAGTTTTGGTGGTGCAGGAAGAGTGTCGCGGTGGCGAACGTGTTGGTGTTTGACTCCTGGAACGGACGAAAGGCTCCGGTCCACACACACAATGACACACACACACACCACACACATCACACACACAAACACGTACACAAACACTCACACACAGCCGTGCACACGACACAAAAACAACAACCACCACCAAAGTCCCCGACACACAGTTTTTATTGCACATCGCCTCGGATGGTTCATTAATAAAGTTACTTTTGCCGTGGCCCGCCAGTTTTCGATATTCAGTACTAACATAGTTTCTTTGCTATTGAAAGATCGTTGAAGTTAAACTTCGGCTGGCGCGCATTTGGGTCCTCCTCCTCACCAACGGCCACCCGAGGTTTCATAACTAGCGGCTGGCTTTTGAACAACGATGTCTGTGGGTTCACCTGGTAGAGGCTCCAATGACGTGCATTCCTGAAAACATATCGTTGTAATCCCGGCTCTCATTTGCTAAATGTCCCGACAACTCGCGAGTAAAAATCGTCGTTCATTTTTTCTCATAAATTAATACATAACACAGCAGATTGGCGAGGTGGCTGGTTAGCTTCAGGAAGTTAAGAGCGCGTTGCTTGGCCAACAGGAAGGTTGCTGGTTTCGATCCCCGGTCTCCGCCGGAGCTCAGCGTTGCAAGCGTGTCCCTGAGCAAGACGCCACTAACACCTACCTGCCTTCCTTGATGTTATGTTTGCATGGTTGACACCGCCGCACGTGTCATGAATGTGGTGTACGCGCTTTGGATGAAAGTGCAATTCATTTCCCATTTACTTTTTTATGTGGGACTCGTATGTTTGCCCCGACCGTGACATAGCTCCGTGCGCACCTGTGGAGCCCAGAGAGTCACACCCAACGCCGTCGTGACCGAGCCCACTCATAATGGCACTAAAAAGAATAACCCAAACCGCCAAGGGAGCCAATCAGCACGCCTCCAATGAGCCGCTCGCCACACACACACATACACACACACAAACACTCATTGAGATGCAACGTCAACCGCACACGTTTAATTTCACTCCGGCAAAAATGGTCGCTCATCCGTGCGGACGCGCCGGTCGGACGCCCGTGCGCTCCTGTGATTTGTAGCTTCGCGGAAAGAATTGTTGACAATTTATCTCCCGAGGAGCGCCGGCGCCGCGGAGAGGGAGCCGCCTCTGTGGACCTGTAAATGGTTTGTCTCCTCGCCGCGAATGAATTTCTCTCTCCGCTGTTTGACAGGTGGGGAGTTGCGGGAAGGAAAAGGAAAAAAGAATCCGAAGAAGAAAAACATCCCGGGAGAGGGAGAGAGATGGAGAGAGAGAGAGAGAGAGAGATAGAGAGAGAGAGAGAGAGAGAGAGAAAGAGTGAAATAAAGGAATAAAGAGGCAGAAGAGGAGAGGGTAAGGGAAGTGACTGCCCACGGTGTCAAGCCATTTCAAATTGGTCACTTACCTCTTGGGGAGATTGCGAAGTGTGTGCTAGTCGTTGTGTGTCGTCTGCGTACGT
>PIJE02001526.1:77500-80000 GCA_002895965.2 Coryphaenoides rupestris | reverse complement strand
AATGCATTTAATGTGTACTGCATGAGATGAGATAGCATAAGATAAGACAGAGCTTTTATTAATCCCGAAAGGAAATTCTTTTGCCACAGGTTGTTCAAATTACGACAACGTGAGAATAACAAATAGGATCATAAACAATAGAATCATTTAAATAATAAATGTACAGCGGATAAGCCGAAAGAAAACTATAGGTAAGATATTTATGTAATTTTTTCTATGGATGAATGAACCTGGACTTACAGTGAAAAAGGTAACCCCATAATTAATAAAGTGTGCCAATATGCTTTTTGTTTATCGTAGTCGCAGCAGACCAAAATAAATCAATAAATAAATAAAGAATTGCAAGAAGTAGGTCACCGGCACAGCGAATACACAAGTACCGCTCCGCTTGACTGGTTTCAGGCGCGAGGCCACAGATTGTCACATTCATAAGCCTCATTTCCCCCCCCCCACCACCACCACCTTAAAAAACAAACCAAAAAAACAGCAGAAAAGAAGAGACCCGCGCACACACACACACACACACACACACACACACACACACACATATTCTCCATGTGCATTTCATTTCAAGGGCCACCATTTTCATCTCAGTCCAAGCCGTCCCAATTTGTTGACAGCTGCACCTGAGGACACACAAGGCAGAGGCTAAGAGTAAGCTTGTGTTAGAGGCCTTAATGCGGACTGACAATTACAGTAAACAAACATGGGCCCTGTGTGTGTGTGTGTATATATATATATATATACAGTATATACTGTATATATATATATATATATACAGTATATACTGTATATATATACCTGCCGGTAAGTTGAACTTTAAATTCAATTAAAGTCAAGTCAAGTCAAGGAAGAAGGCATGAGGAAAGGTAATGAGGAAGGGAAAAGGGGGGGTATAGAGCGTGCATGTGTGTGTGTGTGTGCGGGGGGGGGGTTACTTGGATGTGTGTGTGTGTGTGTGTGTGTGTGTGGGGTTTGGGGGTGTGTTTGTGTGTGTGTGGGGGGGTTACTTGGATGTGTGTGTGTGTGTGTGTGGGGGGGGTTTGGGGGGTGTGTTTGTGTGTGTGTGGGGGGGGGGGGTTACTTGGATGTGTTGGTGTGTGTCGGGGTGCATGTGTGCGGTGGTGTGGGTGGTGTGTGTGGTGGGCAGGTTTCCTTGCATGTGTCTGTGTGCATGTGTGCGGTGGAGGTGGGTGTGTGTTCGTGTGTGTGTGTGTATGTGTGGTGGTGTGTGTGTGTGGTGGAGGTGGAGTCTGAGTGTGGGGCGGGCGGGGGCGGCGGGCGGGGGCGGGCGGGGGTGGAGGGGGGGGGTGCCAACAGCATGTTTCCATTTTAGCAGGGGCTCTGGCTTCTTCCTCGCCGCAAGCAGGCAGGCATCTGCAGCGCCCGGGCCGCGGCCGAGAGGCTATCCTGGAGAGTCATTAGTGTCAGAGTTAATGTAGAGAGATGAGGAAGGGGAGTGGGGGTGGGGGGATGAATGAAACACAGCGCACACCGGGTCGGGCACTCGAACAATCACACGGCCGCGTAAACGTAAGGATAACACACGGCAAACACCACCATGGATGACCGCTAAACTCCCACGGCTAACTATAAGAAATCCAACCCACCCACCCCCCCCCAAAAAATAAACCCAGATTGGAATAAGAATATTCTTTGTGTTTGGCTGAAGTGCCTGAACAAAAAAAAACAGGCGGCAGCAGCTCAGGAGTTAAGAGCGGTTGTCTGGCAACACGAAGGTCGCTGGTTCGATCGTCGGGCCCCCGCCTTGCTAAGTGTCGAGGTGTCCCTGAGCAAGACGCCACCTAACACTAACTGCTCCTGACGTGTTGGTTGTTACCTTGCATGGTTGGCACCGCCGTCGGTGTATGAATGGGTGAATGTCGGATAAAAGCGCTTTATAAATGCAATCCTTGAATCATCCTTGAATCATATATTCGGGATCTGTTTTCGAGGGGGAGATCGAGTTGAGTTAAACGGCAACCTAAAGGTGCACTTTCCTTGCGCCTCCGTGGTCAATGCTAAGTCGTTCAAACAAGTGTTGAGAACATCGGTGGCGGGGTCGACAAAATAAACAGACAGACCGGGGTCTTTCTCAGGACACCGCGCCCGGGGGGGGGCGCGATGTTTTCTCTTCTGGGGTGGCTGGGTGGCTGGGTTGGTCTGGGGTGGCTGGGCTGGGGTGGGGTGGGGAGGGGCTGGTTGACTCCCGGCCAAAGGGGTCCCTGCTTCAAACCCCTCTGCCATCCCCGAGCCTATCTGTAAACGCCCTTGAGCGAGATGCCAAAGCCCTGCTGATGGTGTGTGTGTGTGTGTGTGTGTGTGCGTGTGTGTGTGTGTGTGTGTGTGTGCGTGTGCGTGTGCGTGCGCGCATGTGTGTGTGCGTGTACAGCCGCCGCCACCACAGCAACCGGAGAGCTGACGAGCTGACGGGCTGAGGACTGTCTGTAAGTCACTTTGAATGAAAGGCATCTGCTTTCAAATTTATATCCTGCTGTTT
>PIJE02001526.1:57500-70000 GCA_002895965.2 Coryphaenoides rupestris | reverse complement strand
ATCAAGCCCCGCCCTGAAAGTAAAGGCAGCCCGCTAAGCACACAGTCATCCAATGAGGAGGAGGAGCGTCACTAACTGGGACTTTCGTTACCACATCCGCTGGCCTCCCCGCAGTTACAAGAACTACATTTCCCAGCGCGTAGAAAGGTCTCGCCCCCCCCCCCCCCCCAAAAAACTACAAAGGCGGGATCGCTGTTTCGCTGCAGTTTTTCGAGGATAAACAATGAACGTTTGCGATATCTTGAAAGTCTCGAAGTGAACACATCACAATTGTGCTATTTTTTTTTAAACTTAATACAAATTTTGGTGTAATACATGAGACTTAAAAGCCTAATGTAGCTGAACCAGCAGCTGGTTGGGGGCGGAGTTAACGAGTTGTTCCCGCCCATTGTTCTGAAGGTGAACGTGTGAAAAGCTTCAAAATCTTTCAAAGGGTTTTTCAGGTGTACCAACATTAAAATAGGCATATCTTCTTCAACTATTTTCAGATTTAAAATTATGACACATCAATTGAAAGCTTACAATCTGCACTTTCATGATCTGTAAAAAACAGAAAAATGACTTTCCCCCCTTCGTCCCCAAATTACCAGCACCTTTTTGAATCTCGCCCCTGACAAACATGGACCGTGGAAACCAGGGGGGCCGCGGCCCAGGTCACTTTTGGAGTCTAATATGATATTTCTTCAACAGTTGAGTTGGTTCAAGTACACGGCGCCATTAGCTAAACTAACACGCATGCATGTAAGTCAGTTTTTTTTACATAACCTAGGCTACATATTACTGTCAGTCATTTTCTATGGTATGACTGGACTATTGTGTTGGTTACTTTTTTGTGTTACTGCGCTTGTCTCAAATGTGTGGGTGCGTGCTTGAGTATTTACATTTCGCTCTTCTTTTAGTCGACATTTAATCAATGCAGGCAAACTTTTAGCAAGCTATTCATAATAAATCAGTTGTCCCTGCCCCTGATGCAGCTTCAGGCTCAGCAGCCCTGTCTCCCCATACTCCTACATAATGCACACAGACTGGATATACTACAGTATCTACTATTCATTTTGAGCATGTTGTTTTGCAAGCAAAAACTTCCCTGACTGCCCCCCCCTAGGTCTGTTGCGTTCCGCGGTAAAGACTAAAACTAACACTGAAACTAATAAAAACTAAACTCAAACAAAGCATTTTCAAAAAATAAAAACTAAACTAAACTAGCAAACCCGCTTTAAAAACTAATTAAAACTAAACTGAAATTGAAACAAAAGTCAAAACGAAATAAAAATAAAAACTAATGAAAAATGCAAAACTATAATAACCTTGACACAGACACACACACACTCACATAACCACAAATGACACGCAACCACACACACAGAGACATGCACACAATGGATGCCACACATCCATGTACACACACACACACACACACACACACACACGTACACACACACACACACACACAACCACAAATAACACGCAACCACACACACACACACAATTGGAACAAACAGACGTAAACTTGCATATGGAGTGAGCCCACACACACTCTCTCTCAGCCACAGTAGCTCAGGGCTATAAATACTTTGTAGAGAGACGAGCGCGGCGGCGGCGGCGGCGGCAGCAGCGGAACAGTGATGGAGGACCTTGGGTCTCGGTCCCGGCGCCAGCGGCCTACATTTGTTTGCCGTGCGTCGTCATTATTACATTTAGCTGCGAGCTGTCTGCGTCGTGCTGTGCTATATTGTGTCTGACAACCGCGCGTTCATCGCAGAGTCACATGGTGTGTGATTATGCAAATGCACTCTTATAACGAGTGTCACGTGGATTTTTGTTGTCGTTGTTGTTGTTGCCGGGATGTCGTGGAGTAAAAATGTACTCTTAAGCTTCGTGAACCTGGGGTGGCAGTAGCTCAGGAGTCAAGAGCGGTTGTCTGGCAACAGGAAGGTTGCTGGTTCGATCCCCGGGCTCCCCCCCCTCCTCGTTAAGTGTCGAGGTGTCCCTGAGCAAGACGCCGCCTAACCCTAACTGCTCCTGACGTGTTGGTTGTTACCTTGCATGGTTGACACCGCCAGTCGGTGTATGAATGGGTGAATGTGAGGCAATACTGTAAAGCGTTTTGGATAAAAGCGCGATACTGTATGAATGCAATCCATTGACCATTTATGAACCTGCACTGCATATGAACAATTTATCGCAAAGAAAAATGAGAAATCACGCTGAATGAATGTTATGCTTTGTTTTCATTGCCCCCTGATTCGTCTTTATTATTTAGTGTTAATTATGACCTATTATGAGTGCTTCAACTTATTATTGTCATTCAATTTTCTGGGTAAAATACAGTATATCAGGTTTTTTTTGTCTCTCTCTCTCAGGGAAACACTTGAGATCAAGCGACTACATTTCACCGCACGACTGTAAAACAAGTTGTGATTTGACACTCGGAGTTAAAAACAACCCTCGCAACCAGAGAGAGGCAGCTACCGGCAGGTTTCGCGGTTATTTATAAAAAGCCCAACATTCTCTATATTTCTGCTCGGCTCCCCCCCCCCCCACCCCACCGCTCTCTCTCCTCAGCGCGTTGCGACAAGCTACAGTCGTGCGGGTCTGACACGGCGGATTAGCTTCCAGAACAACCCGTCAGGTGGGACCGCGTGGCGTACCTGAGACAGGAGGTACACCGCGTTGGACCGCTGGATGGAGCAGGAAGAGGAGGAAGAGGAGGAGGGAGGTAAATTGGCACGCTTGCACTGGCAAAGCATCGAGGGGGGAAAAGTAGGCAGAGTTCTTAAATGCGTACAGCTGGCCTCGCTCGGTTTTCGTTCCCTATTTGCCACAAATACACGGCTAAGCAGATGGAGGTACACCGACCGCGCTTCTAAATTGGCGCCAGGCTGTACAAATATTGCGATCGTAGTCCGAGGAGCTTTTAGGGGTCAGTCCGACGTCCACGTAATGCGGTCTCAGGGCGACTTTACGGGAACATTTCGTGCATTTTTTTTTCACGAAAAGGACACGTGAACAATAATATGCACACGGCGCTACGGCGACTCCCCCCCTGCAATCTCGTTCTCTATCTTCCCACACTGTATACAGTAGTATTTAGTGGCGGCGGCGGCGGCGGCGGGGGAATGGTTTTCAGCTCATTTCACTTCATATCTCGGGCCTCGGCTATGTGAAGGGTGTGTGTAGCACGCAGACAGACTGGCTATTATAGGAGAAGGTCAAAGATAGACATCACATCACGGTATCTGGGACCAATATTGCTCGCCGCCGAGCCAACGGGCCGTACACTGGGTGCTGCGGGGAGCGGGTTTAACACAAAAAGAAAACACATTACGCAATCCTCGGCATCCGCAGTGCCACAGTACTCGAAGCGACCCCCCCCCCACCCCCCACCACGACCTTGACGACCCCTGAAACCAAATCTTTAAAATGATTGACAAAACGTCAGCGGGGTTCAAATCATTTGGCGAGCATTGGGGATGGGGGGGGGGGCTAAATACGAATAATACTTTCCATTGCCTCAATATTTATTTTGGAAGTGGTCGCGGAGGGCGGGGCACGTAACTAAACCCCCCCATGGCTCCATGCTAATGGACTCTCCCTGAAAGCTCACAAAGAGGATGCCTACATGCCGAGTACATATTATAGATGAAGACAAATGAAACGCGAATGAACACATTAACACAGCATTGAATCCATGACATCCGTATACGGTGTGCCTCGATAAAGCGATGCTACGCTAGAGATAACAGATAGCTCACTAGCGAATAGCTCCCTTTTTGGACGACGTAAAGCCATGGAAAACGCCAGATTTTATCAGTGTTTGCTTGTTATATTGAGATATTGTAAAAGCGTTATCATGGAAACCAGACGGGGCCCCTGCTGGGGGACCCTCCTGAACCGAGTGCCGGGTTGTTCTTTTAGAAGTCTCTTTTAATACGTTTCAAAAGACAAGAGCATCTCTGCGGTTTGCAGAGGAAGTGACTTTATCGCATTATGAAAGCCAGATAAAAGCATTGCTCTCTCTCTCTCTCTCTTATCTACTGTATATCTTTCTCTCTCCTTCTATCTCTCTTGGTATCACTCTCCCTCTCCCCTCTCTCTCTCTCTCTCTTTCTCTGTATCTCTCTCTCGCTCTCGCTCTCTCTCTCTGTCTCTCTCTATCTCTCTCTCTATCTCAATCCCTCTCTCTCTGTCGCTCTCTCCCTCTCCCGCTCTCTTCCTGGATGTCATCATCATCTCATCACCACATTCATACCTGCTCTGCGTCGTCCCTTTCTCTCTCTTGTCTTTTATTTTTTCACGTTCCTTTCACAGAAAGGGGGAGCGAGGCCATAAATAAGCTACAAATTAAAGGAGAGCAAATCAATACGGAGACATTAAGCCTTTCATTTGGAGCCTAAAGAGCCCATCCGTCCTTTAATGTGCTGAGAAATTAGACATACTGCTGATTCATGGACTGCTGCATCAGTTAGTAGCTCTGTGTGTGTGCGTGCGTGTGTGTGTGTGTGTGTGTGTGGTGCGCATGTGTGTGTGGTGTGTGTGTGTGTGTCCATGTGTGACATAGAAAAGTGTTCTGAAGGTTAGGAGGCTAACCTTAGCAATGAGGTAGATCCACCGTGTATATGCGTACTTCCTTTGGGTGCTTCGGGTGCATGCACACACACACACACACACACACACACGCACGCACACACGCACACACACACAAACACACGTGCACGCACCCTAACGCACACACCCTGACACACACACACACATACAACACACACACACACACACATACACATACACCCTAAGGTACACACACATGCGCGCTCGCACACACACACACACACGCACGCATGTACACACCCTGACACACACAGGCAGAGGCACACACGCGCACCGGGATGTACTTGTGAGTCTGTGCTATTATATTAAGGGGAGACAGTTTAAGTGCAGGCTGTGACCTGCATTTATTAAGTCATTTAAGGGATGCAAAATGCTCCATTTGTAGCTGAAACAGCTCGTTATTATTATTTTGTGGGGAGATACGTTACCAGGGTGATTTGTTTTATAGCTGGCTATGTGATCTGAATCCCAAAGCACGCACAAACACACAGACACACACACACACGTGCAGCCAGTGAATAAATATATAATAAATATATACTTTATGGTAAATGGATTGCATTTATATAGCTCTTTTATCCAAAGCGCTGACAATATTACCTCACATTCACACATTCATGCACCGACGGTGGTGTCAAGAACCACGCAAGGCAACGGCCAGCTCGTCGGAAAGCTAGTTGCTCAGGGACACCTCGGACACATACAGTAGTTCAGCGAGGCGGAGCCGGGGATCGAACCAGCAACCTTCCTCTTTGCCAGACAACCGTTCCTGAGCCTTCTGAGTTACTGCCGCTGAACACTGAAGTCTTTAGCCGTCAGCTGGGAAACGGACTGCAATGCAAACGTTTGGGGCAATAGTGCCCCGTCTATATAGATTCTCGAAAAGTGCTTGTTTTTTGCCACTGACAGGCTCAGACTGTGATTATAAGCGTATAAATCCCAACCATAAACCAGCGCAAAACATTTAATGAGCATCTTCCTCTGCGTCCCGCTGCAAGTAAAGTGCAGAGCTGGAACGTTAGTAAAGACAGGTGTAGAGCTAACCTTAAGTCAAGTGCCGCGATACAGAAACAACTTGAGTTGGCAACAAAATCGCTGCAAAAATAAAACACATTTTAATGTGAGTGGTTCAGTTAACCTTCTTGGTTTACCATAAAATCCAGTCAAGCTGATTCTGGTCGTCATCTCGCAGAAAGGGGTTGCTTGCAGAAAGAAATTCTTACCTGCTTGTATGTCACGTGACCAAATGCTGACCAAAGTGCACCTGATTGCTAACTGTTGCGACATACAACAAATAATTAATTATTAATTATTAATTATTAATTATGAAAGAAATCGAACTCACTGGATCCATTTCGATAATCCTAACTCATTGGATTACCTAAATTAATCTCGTGAAATAGATTTTTTTTGTATAGAAGTACAATATAATATAGGCCGAGTAATACATTTGCAATATTTCAAAGAAAACACCTGAAATAATACTTAATATACTTTAATATACACTAAATATATATATATTAAAATATATTTGTTTTTTGCTCGGGCAGACACACACACATGCGCACACACACTTGCACGCACACAAACACACCGGCGTACCCATAAAACACACACAAACACATGCGCGCACGCACATACACACACACAAACACACACACACACACACACACACACACACACAAGGTTGCGAGGTTCTTGCGTGAGTGTTTCCCTCTGTGGCGCTGATAACACACAGCTGCATGCTTCAGGGCAAAGGGGAACAGAAGTACAGCACTCTCCACGACGTCCACACACACACACACACACACACACACACACACACACACACACACACACACACACACACACACACACCATTTCTAAAGACCCCGACTTAGTCATTCATTAAGACCTGGAGAACCACCTGGGCTACAAGTGGTTTCTTGTTGTTTTTCAAACCTCCTGGCAGATACAAAAAGCTTGACCTCGAACAAAAGTTGGAAAATATGGACTCCAGCTATAATAAAAACAAAAAAATGTAAATCACCACTTCCACATGGGGGTTTGGATATTAGCATTTGTAGGTTGAATATGTTGTATAAATTCCTAGCCAAACTGTTGAGTCACCGTTTCCGGAGGGTCAGTCCATTTCTATCAATTTATCGATAGCCAAGTCGAATATTTTCATAATAACAAATCAGGGTTCTTGTTTTTTTAACTATTCGCAGCACAGGGAATGTCGCGTCTCTTGGGGACGATAACTTCTCAAAAGTGGTAAATTAGATGCTTGGATTCAAAAGTCACACCCCAAAAACCTGTGTGTGTGTGTGTGTGTGTGTGTGTGTGTGTGTGTGTGTGTGTGTGTGTGAAGACGTGGGCCCTCGTGCTCTCCACTCTGTCAAGGGCATTATGGGGGAGATGCCTTCACGCGGGCAGCCAGCGCAGTCTGGAATGAGTTATAACCTGCGAAGCACCATAAATCACCCATATTCTTAACCCCGTCGCTAAACACTATCACACATCACACACACCACACACACACACACACACACACACACACACAACACACACAACACACACACACAGAAGGGCATATACGCCCCCAACACACGCACATACCCATACACACCCAGTCACCCACACACACAAACCTATATGCTCACACACACACACACACACACACACACACACTCATCACACAGACACACACACACACACACACACACACACACATTCCCTCAGAAACACCAACCACAAACCAAACCTTCTACGAATTCCCACACACATACGCGCACACACACACACACACACACACACACATATGCCACCCACACACATGCACACAGATGCTGCTGCTGCTGCTGCCATTTTGAGCAGACGTAGGGGTGTGTACACACCCACACACTCACACACACCCCCCCCCACACACACACAAAGAAAGAAAGCACGTCTCTCTGACACACACAAACTATAAAAACTAGCATTAAAGCGGTATGGGAAAAGGCTTGAGGCGGGCTTTCCTAAACGCGAGGTAATTACTCGTTAAAGTCGATGCATTGATTCGGTTTACCATTGCCATTTACAAACCGGTGGAAATTGTCCAGTCCATTGCAGAGCAACCACTAAAATGGCACCAAACGGAGTGTATAACTACCCGGGCACTAATTGAACAACGTGGACATGTTGCCATGCAGCCTCTCATTAAAACAAAAGCATATATCTGGTGCTATAGTCACCATACACAGGCTCCTCCCCTTCAGCCCGTGTTGTGTGTGTGTGTGTGTGTGTGTGTGTCTGTGTTTGTGAACCTTGCAGACTGTTTTGTGGTCTCCCTGTACTAATAGAGATTTCTGCAATTACTATTTATGGCAGCAGTGAGCATAATTGCGTCCCCGAGCTCATATTATGATCACCATCATCGCTCCTGTGTCGTTCACGCCAGCTATGGGATACATGTCACACACACACACACACACACACACACACACACACACACACACGCACGCATCTACTTTCTCACCCACCCACCCACCCACCCACTCCCCCACCCTCTCCCCCACCCTCTCCCCCACCCTCCTCCACTAAACCCCTCTACCATATTCCATTCCACACACACACACACACACGCACACACACACATACAGGCACAGACTGTTCGATTCTATGGAGCTAATTGGAAATACATGTGATGTGGCCAAAAGTGAACGAATGAGGTGCACAGGTTGAACATGATTGCTCCCAGTCTCCCAGTATGTGCAACGGCACTTATTTCCCCCTCGCCAGACGAGAACATGCGAACCCATTCGGCTCCAGCAATAAAAGCAAATTAGTCGAACATTTTGGATTTTATGTTTGGTGGAGTTTCTATTGTTTTTTTGCCATTACGTCAGTATTGCTGGAGCTATTTACGGCAATCTTCAATAAATGTTTTGTGGTGCGGGTAGTACATGTATTTTATTTAGTTCATTCAACATTTCACATGTGGCTGGGATATTTGATATTCCTCGGGTACATAGCATTGTCAAATACTACTCCGTTCACTTCTCAGTGTATTTTTCTGTATTTTTCCGCAGCAATTCATATTTACTCGGTAGGTTATTTTGCCCTGCCTAATTGTCCACAATTAGACATAATGGATTTGTTCAACCTCGTGACACATGAGTAATGAAGACGTGTTTCTTTGAATTATTCCGTGTGATGATGAATGTTAACGACGACGGCTGAGGGATGTATATTAAAAAAAAGAAAACGCGCGTTGGAATATCAATACGCAATTAAAAAATAATGCAAGCCGTTTAGTTTGACGAGATAAAGATCAATACGGTCGCTCGATGTGTCTGTGCTTTACTCAAGGCGCTAACAAGACGTTGCTGATATAACAATACAACGGGCGTGCTTTTAGAAAATACACGATGATAAAAACCGTGTGATTCTCCCTGTGAAGCGAAGCTCATGTTCCAGAGACACAGTCACACCAGGGGGGGGGGAGGCGACACATCAAGAGTGTGAGCCTCATGCCTCGGTTTCCGCCGTTGGATTTATGTAAATGCTGCGTCCTATTTTGTCTGCGATAATGACTCGAGATAATTATTCAAACATGTGTCTTGTGTTTGGATGAAAACCATTCAGCCATTCCATTCCATTCAATACAGGCTACGAAACTCAGAAGGCCAAAATTTACGATTGCCACCAGACAACACCACATAACAAATAAGCACACACATGTCGCGCATCGCACACACACACACTATGCAGATGCACACACACTGTGCAGATGTGCGCTTACACGATGACGCACGCACAGCAGTATGCATGTGCAGATATCCAAAATACTGCATAACAATAAACTGCATGCAGGTTATTGTGAGCAAAAGAGTAACTGAGGGCGTTTTCAAACCTATCCTGCAGCTGTCTTGGCCTGATTCAGGCTTGGTACTTTTTTGCATTCTCATTCGGTTTGGTTTGCGTCGTTCACATTGGACTTCATCAAGGAAAACAAACATCGTAAACACTTCAACACGTTGTTTGTCTGTTGGACAGAAGTACTGTGGGAAAGTCACATCGCTTCCACGTTGCAGACAATACGAACGGAGCAAACAGCGACTTTGTGTGGCCTTGGGTTTTTCGTTTTGCTTTGGTGTTCCTACAAATTAAAAATAATAATCCCATTCCCACCATTCGGTCACTGTTTTGTTGCGTGACCACGAGCAATTGCTTTCGTCCGACCATAATTGTATAAGTGCTTTCACCTCGCCTGATCGCGCCTCTTTTTAATTAATCTTGTCGTCTTTGAGTCTTCATCTTTTACATTTACGTACACCTGGCTGTAAATGTTTAATTCCCGGCCAAAGTGTATCCAGTCAACCCACAATGCATTGTTTTTTGCTTTTGCTTCTTTACAATAGTTCAGATCCAGATCACTGAACCAGAGGTCACCCATCGTTGACCCGGATCAGAGTTGGTTCGTCCGTGTGGTTCGCACCAGAGTTCGAGTGAGCGTTCGCACCAACCCCCCGAATGAACCGCGCTATCCCACGATAGTACGCTCCGGGGTTCAATTACGACGGACCAAACAGCTCCGGTGTGTGTGAAAGGCCACAAAAAGCGCACAAAACAACCCGCAAACGCACCCAGGAACGTAACACATACACATAAAACCCGCAAATTACGTACGCTGTTCCGTTTTTTATGAGTAATCGCCGGATCTAATAGACATTATGTGCGCGGACCACCTTCGTCTCCCCTACAAAGAAAATCATTTTTAACGAGGAAAAAAAACAGAAAAGGAATGTTTATTGCCGCTAATCAACGGCAGACATCTTTAGGACTCTCCAGCCCGCGCGGGGAAACTCAAACTGACCAGCGGGCATTAAATACAAAACACAAGATGGGCGCCGCAGATGCTTTTACGTTATGTGCTTCCCCTTGAACATCTGTA
Source organism: Coryphaenoides rupestris (assembly GCA_002895965.2). Taxonomy (NCBI): domain Eukaryota; kingdom Metazoa; phylum Chordata; class Actinopteri; order Gadiformes; family Macrouridae; genus Coryphaenoides; species Coryphaenoides rupestris. The sequence goes on along the minus strand of PIJE02001526.1, from coordinate 59,472 downwards.
CACTCTCACAACAAACAAGGATGCATTTACAGCCGAGATGGAAGAGAGAAAGGCAAAATAATTGTCGACATGGTCAAATTCGACAGGCTTCCTTCCTCTCACTGTATTTCCCGCTGCTGTGCCTTTGTCAGGAGTCGCTGATGTTTTTTTTGCTCGCGGAACATTTGCTGTCTCGTCAGTGCAGGTAAAGCCGTGTACCTGGCACAACGTATTCCCCTTTGCTGATAAAACACGGTATTGATTGTCATTATTTTTGCTATGCCCACTCAGGGGCCTCTTACACAGCCATCTTTAGACGAGCAGAGAGGAGGAGGGCCAGGAGAAGGTCCTCTCGTTTGAACACAATAAGTGGCTGTGAGGACCGGAGGGGGAGACTAGAAAAACACAAGTCGTTTAAACCGGGGGAAGGAAGGCGGGGTGCGGGGGTGGGGGTGGGGGTTGGGGGGGTCTTAATTACAAAAGCATTTCTTCCGGCGATGAAGAATTTTGAATTTGGCCCTGCGGCCCGGTGGATTAATTGCTCCGCAGGTCTGAAAATGACAAACCGGTCTTATAATAAAAACCCCTCCACCTCTGGGTACGCAAATAATTGCAATAACAACAATCAACAAAGGGGGGGTATTGTGTACCTCTTCCAGTCTCTGTCTGTTTTCCAGCTCATCCATCAACGAGCCGGGGACACATGTCAGACGTCAGAGGACCCACACACCCCCCCCCCCGCCGCCGCCGCCGTCCCCGATGGAAACGTTTCGAAAGGGGAAGTGTGCAATTTTGGTGGCTTGGCAATAACACGCCACAGCAACAGCCCGGTCATGTTCTTGTCCAAAAACTTGGTAGAAACGAAGGAGAAGAAAGGAAAAGAAAAAGAAAAAATAAACCCAACCCAACCAAGAATTCCTCCTGATCCCTCTTCCAGATGTACGAGGGCCTCGTATGCAAGGGTTCCTCCGTATGCGCTAGATAAGGGTCAGGGAGGCGGAGGGCCATCGATCAACTTCAGAGGCGGGCCGACGGACTCGCGGGGTCACCGGAGCGTCTCATTATCTGTGATCCGAACCAGCTGAAAGCCACCAGCGGTAACACCCCCACCGACACACCTACACAGTGCCCACCGCCGCCACCGCCACCGGCCCACCCGCCGCAGATGTGCAGCATTTACAGCCCGGGAATACCATATCTAAGGGGGGGGGGGGGCGTTTAAATTGTCTATCATACGCACGTTCACTGACGCTGATGCCGTGATTAAATACTCAGTGGGCACACGGCGTTTATGACTGAATGTCCTCCAAAGAGCCCTGGGGTTGTGTGTGTGTGTGTGTGTGTGTGTGTGTCTGTGTGTGTGTGTGTGTGTGTGTGTGTGTGTGTGTATGAGAGAGAGGGAGAGAGAGACAGAGAGTGATAAATAAATAATTGATGCATGTGTGTGTGTGCGTGCCTGCGTGCATGTGTGTGCGTGTGTGTGTGTGTGTGTGTGTGTGTGTGTGTGTGTGTGTAAAATCCAACCAACTAACTTATCACACAAGCCTTCAAAAAACCTTTTCAAATTTGTACATTTGGCAAACTGTCTTTGAGCTTAAAAAAAAAAAACCCAAAGACACCCCACAGTGACCAATCACAGACATCTTTTTTATTTCATAAAGCCCATTAGTTATGGTGAGCTGGCCAGAAATGTTCAAAGCCTCCAGCGTTTAGGGCATGATTAAATATGTTCTACAAGCCATTTTACCAGCGATCGCTCCGACGGAGCCCTGACATCCATCAGTGATATATAGAATTTCATGGCTTCTACGTTATATCTGTCGGACCACACAAGAGTCATTTGGGATTTCGTCCAAAGGCCCCTTAGATAAACAGAGAGACGTTATGCATGATCTTAAACGGGTTTTTTTTTTTAAAAGCATCATGAAAGTAGAAATAAAAAAATTAAAAAGAGAAAACAACCTTAAATACATTTGTAAAAGTTTGGATTTGT